>JASANC010003966.1:0-22610 GCA_030248135.1 Theristus sp. LFF4_11
CAATGTCTTCTACTGTTTAGGAGCAAAAAAACGAATGATGTTGTTTCGAATGAGCAGGTGCACGAGCGCCCCACGGTTACAGTAAGCAGCAGCGGCAGCGTCATTAACGCCAATGCCATCTGCCACTAGCGCGCGTGCGTGCAAACGGGCAATGTTGCCAAACGACATGGCAACCATGAACGGTCCGTGTTTCATTCGCTGCAGAAAATCACGATCAGGACAGAGAGTGTTGTTGTTTCCAGGCACACTGGAACTGGCCATCGCTCGTCCACTGTATCGATCGCAATCCATGTTGACACGCACGACCCCGCTGACGGCCGAGGAGAATCCGATCACGGACAATGTGCATACAATCACTGATGTCGGCGACCACGACGTGTGTGCTGGCAACGTTGCCACGTCACACAACAGCGGTGGCGATGCGGAAGGGGCAAGCAGCCTTTGCGCCGCCACTCAGCCGGAAACGGCCAACACAGCTGGATAGCGAAGCGCAACTGGGCAGCGCCGTGTGCCCGGCCCATTGTCGTCGTGCACGCACAGGAATGACGCGCTTCTCTGAACATGCTCTTTATTCATCAGAAAAACACTGTGACAGTTCTGTGAAAGCAGTTCAACAGATGCTGAATCGTTAGATTACCGTCGCCGATAAAATGGAGTTCACTCTGCGGGCCGCGTGACTTCATAAAACTCCGTTTACAATATGTAGATGCATGTGGCATCCGATGAGTTTGACTGTCACGTGGCTGGCTTGTTTGTGATCAACTGGACAAACTCTGAAATATAGTTTTGGTTTGATGACCATAAATAAACGCGCAAGACACACACTGGAGCTACATGTGCTGCATACCTTGCAAATGTATATGTTCAGAGACTGAGGACCGACCTTCATAGTTCACCTGCCCATCACCGTTGCAGTCTGCACAGGAACCATGATGGAGTCGAGTTCCCTTTCAGTGATGTCATCGCCCACATACAGCATCACGTGACGCAGTTCGGCCAGCGAGATCAGCCCATTGCCGTCTTTATCGAACACCGGCGAACAACCCAT
Source organism: Theristus sp. LFF4_11 (assembly GCA_030248135.1). Taxonomy (NCBI): domain Eukaryota; kingdom Metazoa; phylum Nematoda; class Chromadorea; order Monhysterida; family Xyalidae; genus Theristus; species Theristus sp. LFF4_11. The sequence continues at coordinate 1,049 of JASANC010003966.1, forward strand.
GCTTTCTCCTGAAAGGTTAAATCCGGATGCGTTTCCACTGCCACTAGACACTAACGCGGAACGCTTCACGAATTCCCTCGTCCGAGTCCTCCCTCGCAGAGCGTTGACACATCAGGCTGACAAAACTCTTTGAAGTCGATCACACCGTTGCCTGCAGTTGGTCGACAAACATTGACGCGCTGTGTGTTCATGCAAGCGTGAGAGCGCACACAATATATAAATGTTGGTTGAGTGGTACATGTCGTTTGGTGGCGCATACAACTCGCTATCTGCGTCAGCTTCGTTGATCCAGCACTTGCAGCTCAGTTTCGGTCGGATTCTGCCCAAGCGAACGCATGACGGTGCCCAGTTCCTTCGTTGAGATCGTGCCATCTCCATCTTTGTCAAACAGTTGAAACGCCTCGCTTCAGCTCTATAAACAAGGAAACGTCACTGAAAACCACCACCAAAGTATTTTGATGTAAATTATTAAAGGTGAAGCTATTTACGACTGACCAGTCAAGTGTTCGTCGTTCATGTCCAAGTTTCTGTAAATCATGGTGACCTTGTTTTGTTTCACTCTTTGCTTTTGTGCCTCTTTCAGTTCACGCTTGTATCGCGACATTGCGCAACGAATTGGGGGAGGGATGTTACTTACTGGTACCGGGTCTTCATAAATAATGTACGTTTTTGGTGAGCACTTCAAGAAAGATATACTAGACCGAGATTCTGGTAATCGCCTTCGAGAATGATGACAGCCAGATAATCTCAGCTCAAGTAATTTTTAAAAATTGCTATATCAAGCGCAAGCTAATGAGCTGTATGTGGGCTAAAATCTCAAGGCATCGACTGACAGAGGCTAACTGATCACGTGTTAAGAAGCTGTTGGCAAATACACCTTCTTGACACATCTACATGAACCCACACAATGTACAATGTAACTTTGCGTGCAAAAGCCGCTAATTACACAAAGTTTACCTGTGTTGAAAAAGATAGAACTCAACTTACCTGTCAGTCATAGCAGAAAAAACGTTATGGACGATGGGTGTCTTGCTGAAATGGCACACACCTAATTGCAATCAACTTTTTTTAAAACTTTGTTTTAATTCTAAACATTTTTTTTTAAATCTCAACAGAAAAACATAATTGTTGAAGGATAAGCGCACTGGCGATTTCAAACAAAACCTCTACAACCTCTCAGCTCAAGCGAGCGTCATAAAGTGCTCAGCTTCGTGTTGCGAAAAGATAATTTTATTTTTTTAACTTTCCATAACCGGCCCGACGCAGCACTTCCAAAAATGCTTCAAAGTGAAACTGTGTACAATGTACATGCGCACAGCCATTCACAAGATGCGAACGTTTTTTTGGCCATTTATGCCATGCCTCGTTTTTGAACGCCGCTTCCAATTTCTAACATGCAACCACTGAATGTAGTCGTAATCATCCATGAACGCTGATTACCACTGCTTTATTTGACGTTCAAAATTCAGCCTCATTGAGTTGCTATTTTGTGCGTTTGAATCACATTTTGCAGAAGACGCGGTGCGACGTGCGCCGTCATTTGTTCTTTAGATTCTTTGTTGACTACATCCTTGAAACACACACGTTCACAGGAAATGTTCCATTATACAGGGGATTTCAGAAGTAGTGGGTTGTTATTTGACGCGGCATTTCTCGAGTTGTGTTGTTGAGTCATATTCAATGTAATTTTAGACAGTTGTTCAAAAAAGTTCAACTTAGAATTGTACAAAATTTCAGAGAAATTCATTCACCTGAACACGAATGACAGAGCAAAGCACACAAAAACATTGATTTCAGCACGCAACTGAGGTTTAACACAACTTGAGAAATAACACGTCAAACACCTACCCACTACTTCTGAAATACCCTGTATATTTATTACATATAGTTTCAGACGGTCTCTCACATCAGTTACATTTTGTTTATTTCCTCTGGCACTTTGCGTTGCCGAAATAAAATGAATGCAGAAAATAATGCAAATAATGTGATATTTTGCAGTAAACGTTGCGGTACGAACATCAACGTGACAATGGGGCACTGAGTTCACTGTCACTGCTGTTGCCAGTTTTCATGCGTCTGCTGGACGCGTTTGCACTGGCCGAACGTGGCGGCACGTGCAGCGCCAGATGCGTGGTTGCATTCGACAGCACGTTTGCGTCACTGCCAGCTGCGGTCTCCCTGTTGCACAGCGGGGCGCCACCGCATTGCAACAAATGACGCCGGGTGGCCGAGTTGCGTTCGCAGCGGCTGTCTGCGGTAGCGCGCAGTGGCGGTGTGCGCCAGAGCCCGCACTGCTCGGCGACCGTGTTGCTGCTGTGCTCACACTCCGGCGTCGACAGGCGACAGCCGCCTTCGCTCACGATCGAGCCGTTCACGACGCCCGACTCTTCGTAGTCGTGCACCTGTGAAAACACCGGGTGCTCGTTTGTTCGTTGACGCACTCCATGAACGTTGTTTATGACAGAGTGGTACACCTGAATCACCACATCAACACCGCCACCACAGTAGAATTTTCTGATGGCCACCGCATCTGCATGGTCCCCCTCAGGAACAATCGCCAGAGAGCAGTCGGAATAAGAATCGTCATTTGCGTCGTCGTAATCGTTGTCGCCACCCAGGAACTCAGCGTCCTGAAACTACCGTATTTCTCGTTTCTGCATTTTTTCTAGTTTTGCTGTTCTTCCTTTCTCCCTTACCATTGGTCCAGACGGTTCCGAGAGTTTGGCGGCCACCAAGGCGAGATGATTCGCGTTTGGAGTGGGGCTGCTTTTGCGCAAACTGCGCACCGGCAATCTGCGCCGACTGTGGCGTGCCCGCTGAGAGCCGGTGATCGCAACGTTGGCCGTCGCCAGCATGATCTCGCGTGTGCCTCTGCACAGAACAATGCTGCTGTCGATTTCTCAATTTTTAATCTGAACCAGAAGAAACTGCCAAAACTGTACCTGAGCCCGTCGTACATCGGGACAAGCCAAGCCCACCAGCGACTCATCAGTGCAATTCTTTGGCGGCATTGCGTCGCGAGCCGATTGCGAAAATGGCCACTGCACATGCAGAACAACAAAAAGTTTAGCGTTTTGCCAAAAATCACCAGTCGATTGGAAAGCTGAGCAGCACGGTAGAAGAGCGCGTTTTGATTGTGACTGGTGCTGGTCGGTTGAGCGTGAGACCTGGACACTTTCTGTTTGATCGATGCACTTGTTTCATCAAAGGTATCAAACGGCAGTGGATTAACAGAAGAGCATGGACATGCTGTTTGGGCGACTGTCGTTGAAGGAGCAGTGGAAATGTTACAACAACGAAAATTATAAAAATTCAAATGTTGCAATGAGCGATGTGCAGAGGAGACAACAGTGGATGCTCCTGGGAACGTGTTGTGCGGCGGAGACACCATGTACCACACAGTTACCATGGCTGACGGCAAGTTACATGCTGCAAACAATCGAACATTGTGTAAATTTGAGAAAAAAAGTTTTGTGAGAAGACATTAACAAAGAAAGCGATTGACCAGTGAATGCCGCAACAACAGCTGTAACCGTGGTTGTCACCCTTCGTTGACGTCGCCTCAGTCTGCGTCCTTGTGAGTTCTGTCGTGCGACGGCCGTGGTTGCAGTGGACACAGATTTGTTGCGTGTGGATGGTGATTGCGCCAACGGTGTCAGCACAGTGCTCTGCTCAGCTGCATTCTGCAACGTGCGCCACAGGTTTGCCGAGTGCCACATGTGTCTGCACGGAGTGCTGTGCATTTACCGTTTCACTGGCTGTCTCGTCGAGCGCCAACGTTTGCTGAGTGCTCGGCTGTCGCGTGCGTCTCGTTGCGGTGTCCGTGCGTCGGATGTGTCTGACGGTGCGTTGACGCCATGCATGCAGCATCTGCGAGTGCTGCGTACGCAGGTTGCCAATCAAGACCAACGTGATCACACAGAGCAGCACTGTCGGGATGCTCACCACGACCAGCGCGTTCACGATCGACAGCACGTACATGTACTGGTGACGCCATGAAATCGCCAGCAGCTGATCGCTTGTGTGCTCATCAGGCGCCAACCACATCAGTCGTTCCGCGTGGCTGTCCAAGAGCGACGCACAGCGTTTTACGAGTTGATGAGCTGCTGATGGAGTGTGTTGATTGTCGTGCGCGCAGAGCGTGTGTACACTGCATTCGTAGTCCAAATGCTGATGCATTGTGAGCAGACCGGTGATGCCAATGATCAGCGCAATATGCAACGAGCGTTTCTGCCTCGTCCACCAACTGACCAGCCGCATTGGCCACGTCACCGCAGACGCACGCTCGATTGACAGCGAGATGATCAACCTGAACGTAAAGTAAAACATGGACACAGTGGGCACGATCAGGGCAGGCGTTTGCAGGTGGCATCCTCAGCTGTGCACTGTCACTGTGAATCCAACTGTGCGCATGCTCTGTTGACTGCAAAATTTATTTGTCATACTCGTGAACGCACACTGTAGAAGCCAGCAAACTTTGGTGTTTTCCGATGAATTGTACAAATCGGAGCGATTACCAAATGGAGGCTGCTGACAGCCAGTTGGCAATAGCAATCCAATGCGCCTGTGTGTCCACATTCGTCGGCCAGCGTTCAGTGCTGTTCCAGACGAACAGTGACTGTGACGTGGCAATGCTCGTGGGCATCAGGTGTGCAGACGACACAAGCTCGACCATCATCACCACCAGAAAGATGCTGTCCAGGGATGCAATGGCGGCCAGCAGCAAATTGCTGGTGCGATGTCGCATGTTGTCGCTGAGCAGCACCGAGATGTTCAACAAATTGCCAAGCACGCCGAGCGCGAACAGAATGGGGAACACGAGCCGGTCGATGATGTCGTCGGCGACGTTCGTAGCGAACGGCTGCAGCTGGCGCATGCTGGCGCACGCACGCACAGACTCGCCCACTCGGAACTGGCGCAGCGCCGCTGGCGACGAATTCTGCGGCCACAGCGGCGTCACGTGTGGAATGATTCGTTGCATGGTCTTTCGCTTTTGGTCAGAGTGGATCGACTCTGAAACAAAATAGAATCTCAAAAACAGATTGCAACAAAAAACACAAGCAACAATCATCAAACACCGCAAACCATAACGAATAAAATTATGTTCCACTCTGCGGAGGCCTGTAATATGCGCATAAAAAGAGAAAATACGAACGCAGACAGTGAGTGCGCGAGAGTTGCGTCCGTTAGGGGGCTGGCTGAGACGGTCGAATTTGAGGAGACAGTTTTGAATTACCATGTGCCGTGAAATGTTCGATGCTTGCGAGCAACAGCAGCTCTGTGCCTTAGCGCGCTCACTGCGCTGTCAAACACTCACGGACGAAAGCTGAACTGCTTTTTAATGGAGACCTTGCGGACACCGTTATTCTATTCTGCATTATTATGTGTGTCGCCATGAATAGTACGCGCAGTCACAGGCGACACCCACACACGCCGCAGACACGCGTCACTGCGTGCCCGGGGGGTACAATTCCGGCCCGCTAATTGCGGCCTGAAGAATTCCGGCCCGCTCATTCCGGCCCGAAGAATTCCGGTCCGAAGAATTCCGGCCCGGAGAAGTTTCGCCAGCACGAACAATATTAAACAACACGAAGTGATTTTGGTAATGAAATAATAAAAGAAAAATATCGATGTTCACATGTTACAGTGTATTTTCAATGATGTTCGTCCTGTTTGCTTTTTTGGAAAGTGAAACCTTTTGGAAAAAAGAAACCACAACTAAATTTTAAATTTTTTTATCATGAACTGGATTTGTGACCCTTTTACCTTATCAAAAAGGCTTGGCTTAGGATTAGGAACCTACAACAAGTCACTGCAAGCAAGTTCTAAACAAAAATAAAAAATCACTTAAGAATTTATTTACCAAAAATCACTTCGTGTGGTTTATTATTGTTCTTGCTGGCTAATTCTCCGGGCCGGAATTCTCCGGGCCGGAATTCTTCGGGCCGGAATTCTTCGGGCCGGAATGAGCGGGCCGGAATTCTACGGGCCGGAATTTCGCGGGCCGGAATAGTACACGAGCCCTGCGTGCCTGCCGTTGGATTTCATTTTTTATCTTATTTGTCACATGCCATGCATGTCACGAAGAGCTAACAAGACGATCGGCTTATAAAAATAATTGCAAGCTGGATGTGTGAGCGCTAAAACATTCACGGCTTTTTGTTGCAGTTGGTTGGAACTTGGATGCGACATGTTGTACATTTTACGATTGTGCGACACGACACAGGTTGCACACTTTTTGATTGTTTGGCGTCAAATAAAGTTGAGATGTTTGTGAACGAAATGATTGCTGCTCTGTTTTGAACATGGTTTCACAACAGCAAACAAAACTTTGAAGATCACGAAGTAACATCAGGAAGTATCATCAAAAAAGCACCCGTTCCGCTGAATTTCACGTGATTTTGTCATTCTGCTCTGTCCTTCTTTATCGCATTATTTTCGACGGCAAGTTCAGTTAAAGCTTATTCTTATGTTGGGTTTGCGAACGCTCGCTGACGGAAGATTTTTTTTGTGGAGATGGGCTTCAAGCAAAATATCAGGCATTTCTGCAGATCTGCAGAATACAGAGTGCTGTTTGTTGATAAAAAAAGACGTGAATTAACGTGAACACAACCGAACAACAACCTTCCGCCATTGGACTTCATCAATAAAAATTATCCACTCGTAAACTGTCAAGCAAAGAAACGTGCCTGGCCAGCGGTGCCATCAGCTTCAGCAATCGAAAAGCTTTGAATTGCAAATGACAATGCAGGCGCCAAAGAGCAAGTTAATCCGGCCGCAGTGCCACGCGCACATTGCACAATGTATGCTGACTTGGTCGAGTCGCCTCAACACTGCATGGCGACTTTGCTTTGGCTTTGCTTCTGTTGCAGCTCTCTCACAGCTCTCAGTTGTTAAAAATCACACGTACACTTTTGTACGAGTCACAAATCGACTCGAACGGAACATGATTAAAATCGTAATAGTGCGTTCGTGGTTCAGTAGTTCAGTAGTTTAATTAACGGTCAAGTATAGTGACAACTCAACATGTGCAACGCTTAAAGCTTGGGGCATTTTGGAAGAAAAAGTGCAAATTGACTGCGGCAACCACGCGGGTCTCCTGTTGTTTTATCCGCCCTCTTTTCATGCTCACACTCGTGCTGCATCAAGCACATCAAAAGGAAGGCGCACGAAAGAACAGTAACTGAATTCATAAATGTTCCATAAATCGACATTCTGGTTTTTCGAAAGTTGAATCGCATAAAGAACCGTCCACTGAAACTTTATTGGTATATCGTAGAAAAGTTCATGTTTTGTTTTATACTGTATTTTGAATACATCTGAACCACGCCACTAAAACAGAAAAGTATCTATAACATCTGCTTATTATTATTTTGAACCTGTCATCTAATCTGGCAATTGAAAGCCAACGTCTGTGTGTGCCTTCCAATTTCCGTCAACTTTCTTAAACGTTGTGGTATACCTGCAATGAAAGTCGGAGTCTGCGAAGTGAGTTCAGCACTCTGTATTATAATACAAAATTCACAGTTTCGATGAGTGAAAAAAACTGCAAATGATATAAAGTGTTTTTACCAGAGCTGCTCTGTTTTGCCGCCTTTGCTCTTGTCTTTTATCAGTGCGACGGCTCGCTTCATGCACCACTCCGAGGAGAAGTCAAAAAAGTCAGTCGTGTCGTCGCGCACGACCTCGACGTTTTCAACAAAGTAGTCGTAGAATTGCTTTAAATCTGACACAAAGAAAAAACTGCACCATGAATGAACTCTAACCTTGTTCTTCATGCTGCACAACTCAGCTGTTTTATAAATCAGCATTTAGGAACGTTGTAGCTTCTTTAACTCCAATTGCAAACTAAGTATAACCATTAAGACATAAAAATGAATGAAAGCAACCTCCTTTTCGCAACACTCCCATTGGCGATGCCATCATACAGTCATCCGTATAGAAGTCAACGTATTTTTGAGCGTCATTTGCTTTCGCCAATTCAACTGATATTCGATCGATTTCTTCACGAGCACCTTGAAGTTTGTGAAAGTTTTCACTGACAGTTCACCAAGCAAGTCTGACGAAGATACTTACTCATGTTGACCATCCGCCGGAAACTATTGGTAGACCCAACGCTGTCCAAAATAGATCAAGTAGAACAAATGACGAAACTGCGAGATTCCTGAAATAGGTAAACCTGAAAACACTAAATGAAAAAAGCAACATGTTGCCTTGCTCTTGCCAGCCAGTTCTGTCCGTAGCCAAACAAAACAAAGTAATAATGTGGAAAGCAACATACGCACTTCCACAAAACGCTGGCTTGCACAACAGAGCAGTGTTGGATGCTGAGCGCAGTACAAACAACAGTGCACAAAACAGAACTACGCTAAAATTGAAAACTGCGGGCAGCCGTTGCAGCAAACGAAATTGAAAAATTCGTAGTTTGGCAAAAACCAAAAATACAATACTCAGATGAAGCGTGAATCGGAAAAAATCGAAAACAATCAATGTTTACGGGAACATGGTTTTGCATTGCGTGGTATGGTTTGCATTTCACACTAAAACAAGCCACGTCCATCTGTTTTCATATAGGGGGTTTATGGGGGTTTAGCAATAGCAAAGACGGGGTGGGGAGGGGGTTCACTTTTGAGCAAATTCGACCGATTTGTATAAAAAGTGGTTCAAGTGGGTACAACTTTGAATCGCTCTAAAAAACTCGCCAACGGTTGGACCGTTTGAGCTGACATTTTAGTCGCTTACTTAGAAAGCACAAAGTTAGATTTCCACAAATTTTTGGTCCAAGCGAAACAATATTGCCCTTGTGTGGAAGCAAAGTTTAAAAAAACAAATTTTTGCATGAAAAGCAGCTTTTTTCTGTCTAACATTGGATTTATTCATCGATAACGTCACAAACCATTATATTATTATCTATTCGTACGAAGGAGGCGGAGTAATGTTGAATGATGTGTGGAAAAGCCGCACAGCTGAAAAAATGTTTCGCGCCAGAACGTAGTTCGAATATGAATTTCAAAATAAATTCGTTTAGTGAGAAAAGATTGACTGGTTTTTTCTCAATTGCTTGCACAAATCTGTCGTCAGAATGCGTTTAGTTGTGCTGATTTCAAATTGCCGCGCAGCCTTGCGTCATGTTGCACATATTTTCCAGATGGACTGTAGTACCAAATGGAGGGATGGGGTAGAATCTTCGTGCACGGGCAGAATTTTCGGCAGAGGGGTGGGTAGGTGTACCTGTACCCCCCCCCCCCGCCAGTACTCCCCCCAGAGCACCCGAGACCTCCGCGTGGGGGGGGGGTCAGTGGTCACGCGACACCCACACCCACCCCCTAAAACCTGACACTGGACCATCCACACCCCCTCGAAATTTGCTAGATACCCCCCCACCCCCCCCCAACATGGACCTAAGTTGCAGTGACACCCCCAAAAACTTTCCCGGACCACCCAAAAATCATGAACTTCTGCTCAAAATGAAAATCATGATTTTTTGTCTATAAAGTCCATAATATAAGCTGAATATATGATAACTTGACCATCTTCATTGTAATTTCAAAGATTTTGCAGCAAAATTTAGCGTTTTTCCTTTAAAATTTAAGCGAAAAAATATCATGGGGGGAGGGGGGGGGGGGGGGTGGACGTGGACCCCCCCCACAGAAAATTTTGAAAAAAATGCACCCCCCCATGGGACCCCCATGGGGGTCCCACGTTACCAAGGTTGGACCCCCCCATCACTTTTTGGTCGGCACCCCCCCCCCCCCCACGGCACCACACCCCCCCCTTCGAAAATTTTTTTGGGCCCACGGACCTCAATTTTAGCACAATTTTTCGAAAGTTCAACAAAAATTTTCTTTGATTATATATACCTCGTAAAACCGTTAGCAGTCGATTTTGGACCGTTTTACCGACTGATTTTAGGCTTCGACAACATCTGCGATGAAGTTTTTGAGGGCATTGATAAAACTACAGACCCGCACCCGTGACCCGACCCGACCCGATAAAAATTGTGTGATAAAACTACAGACCCGATGTCGGGTCGGGTGTGGACCAGAAAAGCGTTGATAAAACTACAGACCCGATGTTTTTGAAAAAGTGCTCAAAATTCGAAAAAAAATCAAAAAAATGAAATTGGCTCAAAATCGGCCTGAATAAACGTAATTAGCTGGAAACAGGTTGCAAATATAAAAAATGTCTTTGTTTGGCGGGAAATTCAAATAGTGAATTAAAACGCGTCTGGTCACTGTCAGTTTGGTTTGCTTCACGCGGCTGATGTTACAAGCAGGGTGTTTCCTCCCACCCCCAAAATTTTTTGTTGCGATTTCACGGGCTGACACCGTGACCAAAGGGGGGTTTTAGGGTACGCTGAGTTCAAAAATCTTATTTATAAGTTTGCCCGACGCTTCTACTGTGCCCTAAACGCGTATGCCATGGGGATGAGGAGGCAAAATTCCTTGATAATCAATTTTAAATGAAAAAACACGCCACAACGAACCTGAAATCTTGTTACAAATACAAATCGAGATCGCTGAGTCCGAATATGACGTTTATTTTTGCTCCACACCCTAAAAACGGCCTCTATAGAGACGGAAAGGGAAAAAAATTGAAAAAATCGGAGACTAGCCAAAAAAATTTGAAAACTAAGCCATAAACACAAATCAAGGTTGCTGAGTCCGAATATGACGTTTATTTTGACATACGAATTACTTCGCACCCTAAAAACGGCTTCTATAGGGACGAATAAGAAAAAAATTAAAAAATCGGAAACTAGTCAAAAAAAGGGAAAACTAAGCCATAAACACAAATCGAGGTCACTGAGTCCGAATATAACGTTTATTTTGACATACGAATTACTCCGCACCCTAAAAATGGCCTCTATAGGGACGAAAAAAGAAAAAAATCAAAAAAATCGGAAACTAGTCAAAAAAAATTTGAAAACTGAGCCATAAACACGAATCGAGGTCGCTGAGTCCGAATATGACGTTTATTTTGACATACGAATTTCTCCGCACCCTAAAAATGGCCTCTATAGGGACGAAAAAGAAAAAAATTAAAAAAATCGGAAACTAGTCAAAAAAAATTTGAACACTAAGCCATAAACACGAATCGAGGTCGCTGAGTCCGAATATGACGTTTATTTTGACATACGAATTACTCAGCACCCTAAAAATGGCCTATATAAGGACGAAAAAGAAAAAAATTAAAAAATCGAAAACTATTCAAAAAAATCTGAAAACTAAGCCATAAACACAAATCGAGGTCGCTGAGTCCGAATAGATTTTTTTCCTTTTCGTCCCTATAGAGGCCGTTTTTAAGGTGCGGAGTAATTCGTATGGCAAAATAAACGTCATATTCAGACTCAGAGACCTCGATTTGTGTTTATGGCTCAGTTTTCAGATTTTCTGTCTAGTTTTCAATTTTTTTGATTTTTTTTCGTCCCTACAGAAGCCGTTTTTAGGGTGTGGAGTAATTGGTATGGCAAAATAAACTTCATATTTGGACTCAGCGGCCTCGGTTTGTATTTATGGCTCAGTTTTCAGTTTTTTTTACTAGTTTCCGATTTTTTCTCTATTTGTCCCTATAGTGGTTGTTTTTTTGGGGTGCAGTGTAATTCGTATAGCAAAATAAACGTCATATTCGGGCTCAGCGACCTCAATTTGTGTTTATGGTTTAGTTTTCAGATTTTTTTGGCTAATTTCCGATTTTTTTAATTTTTTCCCTTTTCGTCCCTATAGAGGCCGTTTTTAGGGTGCGGAATAATTTGTATGTCAAAATAAACACAGGGAAAAGAACTATCCAAATGTACGCCAAATGTACACATGTATGTACTCCAAATGTACCCCAAATGTACCGTAGTGGCACACATAATTGGCTCATCGACGTATATGGTATGTACCATAGTGGCGTAACATAACTGAGCCATCGAGGTATAGGGTATGGGAGGGTATGTATCACATATATGCGATTATGGCGCAGTCAGACAATTATGACTAAGTATGCAATAAATATGTTTGCAATTATGGAAACCCCTCACACGCATGCAGATACACGCTCTTTTAAGGGGGCAAGACAAACAGGTATGTATCTAATTATGTCTGTTGTTAGTTATGTGTGCATAATTAAGATGCTATGGTCAAACTATGTACATACCTAAACCAATATGGGGCTTCCTGCTATGCATGAAATATGTACATAGTGAAGTACATTTGGATCGTTCTTTTCCCTGTGAAACGTCATATTCGGACTCAGCGACCTCGATTTGTGTTTATGGTTTAGTTTTTAAATTTTTTGGCTAGTTTCCGATTTTTTCAATTTTTTCCCCTTTTCGTCCCTATAGAAGCCGTTTTTAGGGTGCGGAGTAATTTGTATGTCAAAATAAACGTCATATTCGGACTCAGCGACTTCGATTTGTGTTTATGGCTTAGTTTTCAGTTTTTTTGGCTAGTTTCCGATTTTTTTCATTTTTTCCCTTTCCGTCCCTATAAAAGCCGTTTTTAGGGTGCGGAGTAATTTGTATGTCAAAATAAACGTCATATTCGGACTCAGCGACCTCGATTTGTGTTTATGGTTTAGTTTTTAAATTTTTTTTGGCCAGTTTCCGATTTTTTCAATTTTTTCCCCTTTTCGTCCCTATAAAAACCGTTTTTAGGGTGCGGAGTATTTTGTATGTCAAAATAAACGTCATATTCGGACTCAGCGATTTTTATTACTGTTTATGGCTTAGTTTTCAGTTTTTTTGGCTAGTTTCCGATTTTTTCAATTTTTTCCCTTTCCGTCCTTATAAAAGCTGTTTTTAGGGCCCGGAGTAATTCGTATGAAAAAATAAACGTCATATTTGGACTCAGCGACCTGGATTTGTATTTGTAACAAGATTTCAGGTTCCTTGTGGCGCGTTTTTTCATTTAAAATTGATTATCAAGGAATTTTACCTCCTCATCCCCACGGCATACGCGTTTAGGGCACAGTAGAAGCGTCGAGCAAACTTGTAAATAAGATTTTTGAACTCAGCGTACCCGAAAACCCCCCTTTGGTCCCGGTTTCACCCCCTGAAATCGCAACAAAAAATTTTGGGGGTGGGAGGAAACACCCTGGTTACAAGTTCCATATATGAGGGTGTTGCTCTGCGAGTAACAAAACATACACGGCAGTTCTGGGCTCGTATTGGCTGCTCATGTTACCGATTTCCCGGGCATTGATAAAACTACAGACCCGCACCCGACCCGACCCGATAAAAATTGTGTGATAAAACTACAGACCCGTTATCGGGTCGGGTCTAGACCAGAAAAGCGTTGATAAAACTACAGACCCGATGTTTTTGAAAAAATGCTCAAAATTTGAAAAAAAGTCAAAAAAATAAAATTGGCCCAAAGTCGGCCAAAATAAACATAGTTGGCTGGGGGGGACAGGTTACAAATGTAAAAATGTGTTTGTATGGCGGGAAATTCAAATATTGAATCAAAACGTGTCTGGTCACAGTCAGTTTTGTTTGCTTCACGCGGCTGATGTTACAAGTTCTATATATGAGGGTGTGGCTCTGCGAGTAACAAAAAATACACGGCAGTTCTGGGCTCTTGTTGGCTGCTCATGTTATCGATTTCCCAACGTGCATGAGCGTCGAATATCGAATCAGGATTTCCTGGATTTCACGCGTTCATTATTGTTGCTGCATGCGGCTGATGTTACACATTTCGTATATGACAGAGTGTGGCTATGCGAGCAACAACACGAAAATGCTGTACTGTGCGGGGCTTTTGCTGTGCATTGGTGCATGTGGATTGCGATTATCGCTTTTTGTGCAAAATGTCCATCAGATTGTGTGTCGTGTGTTGTATCTCGCATAGCCACAGTCTATCATATACGAAACGTGTAACATCAGCCGCGTGCAGTAACAATAGTGAAAGCGTGAAATCCAGGAAATCCTAAATCCTGAGTCGACGCTCATGCACGCTGGGAAATCGCGCCTTCAGTACTGCCCCCGCACTTTCGCTACTGCGCTGAAAAACGTTCAAAAGTTGTTAAAGGGCAAGCCTGAAATCATGCGGTAAAACGGTGCAAAATCCACTGCTGACGGTTTACAAAGGTGATGTCAAAGGAAATTTTTGATGCCGAAAATGAGGTTTTCAGAGCATATTACCAAAGGAAAATTTTTTCGAATTTTTTTGAAGATCGGCATTTTTGTTTTTGTTTATTCAGTTTACCCAAGAAGAAAAACGCAAGACAAGAGGTGTGGATAACGATAATGAGGGTCACCCCGGTCACCCAGACAAAATCTGGAAAGTTCCGCCATACAGGAGTCATTTGGGAGGCGTTTACTTACACACAGGGCTCGAGCCCGATATTTGGCGATTTCGCTTGGCGGGGGGGGGGGTGGTAACCCAAAATTTGTGAATTTCAAGTCGCGTTTTTAAAACCACCCACTGAAAAAAAATTCGGTACCCCCTGAGGCCTGAGCGCGAGGAAAGGATGCAGTAGGGTTAGGGGAAAAAAATCCGGATTTTTTTTTAAATTAAAAAAAAATTAAAAAAAAAATTTTTTTTTTACAAGTTAGGTTTGTTCGAAGCGTCTCGTCGAGCTGAGTTCATCTAGACTATTTTCAGAACGATCCGGAAAACTATAAGAGCGAAAATCGTGTTTTATTGAAATTATGTCCATTTCATAGAGGGAAAGTTGCATTTTCAACAGTAAAACAGGACAATTTTCGACGTGTACTTGAATATTGAACCGTTCTTAGTTGTTCCTCTTTAGAAAATTACCAAAATTTGACTGTGTTCAAAAATTCCTGTTTGCTGTAGCTAAGTCGGCAACCCCTGTCGACCCGGTCGCCCCCCCCCAAGACACTTACTTTCAGGTTCAACCAGCTATGCTATCTGCCACATGGCGAGAGCCCACTCTTCAAATCATCGTATCGAAAACACGTACCATGATTTCGCGATCACGTTGCGGGCAACTGACAGACGCAAGTTTAACACGTTAGTTTAGCTCAGCACGCAAGTTTTAACATGTGGCCATGTTATCGGGTATCTGAAAAACGGTCGTGTGATGTGGTATTAACCAACATCCCCGCTCCAATTGTTTAACAATATATCGCACAACTCCATTGTAGACCTATAACGTACGCCAATCAACAAGATATCATGTTCATCTCATGGCCTACCGACTGAAAAAACATGTTCTAAGTTGCAAGAAAACGATTTCTGAAACGATATTTCAATTCAGTTAAGTCATTTCAACGCTAAAAATTGACTCTAGAAGTCATCCAAATCGAAAAACATGGAGTACGTCGGTCAAAATGACCAAATAATGACATGTACCTAAGCACACAAAGAAGTTGGGAAGAAAATTTGGTTTGAACTTTCAAAAAATTATGCCATAAATCGAATTTTCAGAGCAAAGTAGAAGAAAAATTTTTCAAATTTTTTTTTTAAGTTTGAAAAAAAAATCCAAATTTTTAAAAAAAACGAAAAAAAAATAAAAAAAAAAATTTTTTTTCAAAGCCCCTAACCCTAGGATGCAGTATGAACTGCATGATGTTGTTTGTTACATGACTTTGTGTTTGTGCATGACTTGTTACAAACAGATACAGTCACACGCTTTGCCACAGATTCAGAGATGAACTTTGCAAACAACGACATGCAAGTGCAAGATGCCAGTCGTTGCAAGTTTGATGACGACGAAAACGAACAGGAACGTCAGTTGGAATCCGAAGTGGACAGCGCAGAGAATGGTTCAAATGAGTGTAGCACAGATGATGACTATGGCAGTGTGGATGTGGGTGTGCATCCGACGGCAAGTGCAACTGGCACACGTTTGCTCATAGATCACAACTTTGAACAAGAAACGAACGACAGTGATTTTGACGAGTCCAATTATGAGCCGATCACTGTGCTGCCGGTCTGTTTAATTTTTTAGCACCCAGTCAACGATTCTGTTGTCGTGAACACGTGAACGGGTCTGAAAAATACGTTGCTTTTTTGATGAAAAACAATGAATTTGAATGTGACGAAATTGTAAGTCTGTAAGCAGTCTAATTTGCACGTGTTTATTGTTGATCTGTTGTTGCAGAGTGCGGCAGGAACGAGCACAGCAGCAGCTGCCCCCGGTGGCATTCACACTCCACTTGCTGACGTGCTCCCCCACGAGTACCGTGACATTGATGCACGCAAGTTCTTTCCAGAGTTTCGCCAGGGCAAAGTGCTGCGCTTCTCGCGTTTGTTCGGTGTCGGCAAGCCAAGCAGTCTGCCGCAGATATGGAAAAATACACGAGTTCGCGTTTTTTTAGGGTCGCACAGAAATTCATTTGTTGTTTTGAATTTCGCCATTTCAGTCTACCAAGCGAAAACTGACAGCGACTGCGAGCGGCTCGAGTGAAACTGAGGCCACTGTGGCCGGCGCCAGTGGCCAGTGGAGCAGTGTACGAAGGCGCCCTGGACACGCTGATGTCCAGCTGAACATTGCACGGCCGCCGAGTCGTGAGCGTTGTGTGCTCGATGAGCAAGTGAGCCAGCCGCTTTGCACACTGCTCTTCTTGCTGCACTTGTCAAGCACTGTTCACATGTGTGCGCCTTTGTTCAGCTGAATCTGATGCGCCCACAAGAAAACGTCGATGGCCGTCGCACACAAAAAAGCAAAGGTCTGCTGCTGTCACGGCTTGGTATGAGTATGACCGGACATTTGAGGAATCGACTACAACTTGTTACGCAATTGTTGCAGAGAAAAATGTGGACCAATCGAAGGTTGCGCCGTGGCGTCATGGGCCAGCGCAGTATTGGTACGATCTGATGGGCGTCTCGCAGTCGGGCGACAATCTCAATTATGGTTTCAAATTGAAATCTGTGCGTGTTTTGCCTGCAGGAACCACTGATGATGAACACAAACGGACAAGATATTTTAGGATAAAGAGGCAACAGTAACGATACAAGAAGCGCCGGAGAAGTTTCTGCCGATTTCACTGACTCACTGGGAGGATGACATCGTGATCGATGGTGAACAGATCCGTGAGCAGGTGCTGGCAAAGCTGCACACCGGTGAACAGCCGCTGTGTGGCTGGGTGCCGACGCAGTACACGCGCACCTACGAGAGCTTCATGGCTGCCTGTACGTTCCGCGCTGCACTCAGCGTTACCGTGCAATTCGACACTGTGCCCTTCTGTCGCATCACCAATGTTGCGTTTTTGTCGTGCAGTGAAAACGGACAGCTTTGAGCAGATGTTCAACAGCAACCAGAAGACGTTCACGCCATCGCAAAGAATGCTGCAAGTTCAGTCGCGTGAGTGTGCTTTTGAAGCAGCGTTTCTCCGGGCAGTTTCATCGGTTGCTCTCTGCAAGCGCCAGCGTGAGCTGTGTTGTTTAGAAATCGTTAGTCAGCCGTCCACCAGTCACTCGCTGTTTCCGTCTGAGCGCAACACGTTCAGCGAGTGCCGCTGGGAGGACGACGTCATCGTCGACCCGGACAACATGCGCCGACTGCCGGAGCCGCCTGTGCTCACACTCGACTGGACCGACGACGCCCGTCTGCTGCCGTTGCCCGGTCACTGTTGGCTTGCTGGCTTGCACTTTGTGACAACACTCATCGTGCGATCGATCATTTTCAGAAGACCGCGACGACAGTCAGCTCGCATCGAGCTCGACCGGCTCACCGACGAAATCGGTCGACGGCAAAGTTGGTTGATGTTGTATGCTGTTGATTTTCCACTGGCAATTTGGCGGTCTAAAATTTCCACTCACAGGAGCAGCACAAATATACACGCAAGTCGAAGCAAATACTCGGCATGGTTGAGCAGCGTCGCAAAGATGAAGAGGTCGAGATTGAGTTGTCGATGGCGAAACTCGGTGACAAGGATCCATTCAATCTGTCAAACGATGAATACTATCAGCCAAAAGGTGAGTGAAAAAAGCACTACTCAAGCAAGCAACAGTTAGTTTGTTTGGCTTGTGGGTTGTGTCGTCTGGATTAGAATGACAGGAAGCGTGTTGTATTTGCGCCAGGCTTTCGGAGTGCAGCGCTGAGTGGCGTCGGTGCGTCCGGCATTCGTCACGCAACGCCCGCACAGAATCTCGACCGTGCGTTGTTTCCAACGAGTTGGACATGCGCCAAACTGAGGCAGTTCCATCGGCCTCAACTGAAACGCTACACCCGCGGCCCGCTGGCCAGGCACGGCTTTCACACGGTCTACGCACTGCAGAAGAATATTGATGCAAAAGCAAAGGTTTCTGTGCTCATTAAACCGTTGTCAATGATGCAGTCTTGCGAAACCGTACCGACTGCTTTGGGCGAAAACAACTACGCTCGAACATAAGCAATGATTTTGGTTCCTTTTTTGTTGAGCTGATTCGTGCGATCAACTGGATGCAGCCATAGATTGCACATTTTTGCATTTTGACTGCAGCTGTTGCATGACCAGTGCAACGGCAAGCATCAGCCTTGAACAGCCCATTTTCATAGCACAGTATTCAGGAGCGTGAACAGCAGCGACAAGAGCAGGGTGGTGGCGAAATGTTTTTTATGCGTGAATTGGACGATCTCAGTGCCAAGGACGGGGGCGTGATCTTGTGCGAATACTCTGAAGAGCATCCGCCACTGTTGCAGCAGGCGGGCATGGCATCGAAAATCAAGAACTACTACAAACGGGTGTGTGCTGTGTGCTGCAAAAGCCACTGGCTGCTTTACACTGCAAACAACACCACCAATATTTCGCTGGCACAAACGAGCAGTTTCGCATTTTGTCATGCGCATTTGAGTGAATAATCGACTTATGAATTTTCTTCTCACTGGAACGAATCCATAGCGCGCTGGGTCGGAATTCGATACTTTTGGCAACTCCAAAATAATGACGAAAATGGTTTAGTCCAGGATGAGCCAAAAAATGGTTCCAGCTTCAAAATGCTCTCACTAGCTTGTGCCTAAAATTTGTGACTTGAGACCTTGTGATTTAAAATTTGGAACACTGTTAGAACATTTCGGGAGGGTCTAAATTTTTATTGGTTTACACGTTTCAGTTCGTTTTAACAGTGTAATTTTAAAAAATAGCAATTTTTGTCAAAGTTGTCAAAGACTGCTCAAATGCAATTCGGCGTTCAATATTTTCAAGTTACTATGTGCGTATTGCTTTTTTCATTTTTTTGTGTTGTGAACACTCTGGTTGTCACCAATGTTCATCATTTGGTATTTGTTACAGCTAAATCAACCATCTGCATTTCACAACATTTGTCGATTTATCATATTTTCCAGATATTCGATATTCTATGAGTGAGCGTAGTGAGTGACAGAAACGATATATCCCGAAAAAATTTGGTCAGAAGCACCTCCCAGAGTGTTAGTATGGTGTTCCAATTTTCAGCTCAAAACATCTCAGCACAAGCCAGTGAGAGAATTTTGCAGTTGGAACTCTTTTTTCGCTCAGCGTGTACTTTACGCGATGAACACGACGATTTGCACAGGAACGTTGTTTGCAGAAAGCTGGCAAAGAGGCGGAGCCGGAGTTTGCGTACGGCGAGACAGCGTTCACGCACACGTCACCGTTTCTGGGCACGCTGCACGCTGGCGAGTCGTTGCAGTCCCTCGAGAACAACATGTTCCGTGCGCCGCTGTACCCGCATCAGCCTGCGACCACCGACTTCCTTGTGTTGCGATCACGCTTTGCGTTCGTTCGTGTGACATCACTTGGTGTTGTGCTTGACAGTAACTTTGGCTCGTATTGCAGCTATTTCATTCGTGCCATGCCGGATTTGTTTTGCGTTGGCCAAGAATGCCCCATGGTCGCCGTGCCGTGCCCAAAGTCAAAGCGTGAAATGCAATTCATGCGCGACTTTCACATGGTCAGCATTGGTCACACGTTGTCTTTCGCTTCGCATGTTGCCGTCAACCTCGTGAACTCGTCCAATATTTTGAATGAGCAGTGGATTGCAGCTGGACTGCAAATGAGTTTGTCTCATTGCCAGGCGTTCATTCACCGCCAGTTCTGGGCAAGCACGCACATGCCACGACGTATTCGTTTCGAGGACATCAAACGCGCATTCCCGCACTACGCCGAGGCGAGCATACGAAAACGACTGAAAATGTGCGCCGACTTTCGCAGACTTGGACCGGGAAATGAGTTGAACTTCTGGGTGCTCAAAGCTGACTATCGACTGCCGAGTATTGAAGACATTCAAACAAAGGTCACTCCGGAAATGTGCTGTGCTCACTACAGCATGCTCGCTGCTGAACAACGGCTGAAGGTGTGTGCTGGCATATGTGCATGGGGCACTGCTGAAGTCTGCTGCTTCATGCAATCACCAAGCGATCTCCGATGTGCCCTTTTTCAGGATGCTGGTTACGGCGAGAAGTACTTTTTTGCGCCCGAAAATGAAGACGACAACGAAGAAGTGACCATGGAAGATGAGGTTGAGCTGTGTTGAATAGATTGGTGTTTCATTGAAAACTCTCACTCTTGTTTGATTGGTGATCACAGATGTTTGATGGAAATCCAGACGATTGTTGCGCTGTGTTTTGCAGATCAAATGTGCACCGTGGAACACAACACGAGCGTTCATTGACAAAATCAACGGCAAATGTTTGATTGATCAGACCGGTGTTGCAGATCCAACCGGTTGCGGAGAGGTCAGGCGGAGTTGAGGCAATGTATTTTGCGTCTTACAGTCCAAGGAGAATGCCATTTTTTGAGCGGTTATTCTTGTGCAGTACAGATCGCATACAATGCATATTTTTGTGAACAGGGATTTTCGTACGTGCGCGTGTCGACGAAGCCACCAAAGATGCCAAAGGAGGACTTGCCACCGATGCCGAAGCGTTTGGTCACTGGCACTGACGCGGACCTGCGCAAGCTGCCACTGAAACAGGCGAAACAAATTCTGCGTGACTTTGGCGTCAAAGAAACCGAGGTTTCATTTCGCTTCAGTGATTTCGATTTTAGTTTTTTTGGCGTGTTGCTGATTATATCAACTTGCCGTCATTAATGACTTTGTGTTGCGTAGATAAATTCGCTGACACGTTGGGAAATCATTGACGTCATTCGGACGCTGTCGACGCAACAGGCGAAAGCGTCTGCCAATTTACACGGGTCTGCTGTTGCCCATTGTTTGCACCTGCCTGCTTTACGTTTGTTTCTATCTTGTTCTTGACCTTCTTGGCGATGGGCCGGTTCGCGCGGCAACATGCGGTTCAACCCTGCCGGAGGCACAAGAGAAGAACCGCAAGTGGTGTCAGGCGCAGTTTGAACGCCAGAATCAGTAAGTCGGGCCGGCCGAACGGCGTTCTCGTTCGTTTCTTCCATCAGTACTGAGCTATTTGGTTTGTTTCGCAGAAAGCTCAGCAATCCTGAGCCTTGGTCGTCCGACGAGGAGCACGACGGTGGTGGACACTCCGAGAGCGACTCGGCTATTGAGTAGAAATGGCAAAGCAACTTTGAGCAGATTGTGTCCAGTGGCACGGTGCAACAGGCGTCTGCGGACAAACAAGACGCACGAGTTATCGCTGGTGACGCCACAACGCAACCGAACGTGAAGCCTGAATTCGAAAACGAGGAGGCCGAACGCTTGGAGCTGCAGCGGATGCTCATGGGCGATTCGGCAAG
>JASANC010003967.1:0-78425 GCA_030248135.1 Theristus sp. LFF4_11
TCCACTGCTTCGCCGTCGATCATGGCCACATCTTTTTTGATGCTGCAATCTATATCTTGTGGAACTACAGTCTTTTTTTGTTCAGAAACAATCAATTACTTCTTGTTAGCTATTGTAATGAAGTTCTATCTTTTCGTGTAAAGGAGGCGGCGTAATGTTGAATGATGTGTGGAAAAGCCGCACAGCTGAAAAGATGTGCCGCGCCCGAACGCAGTTCGAATACTATATAAAACAAAATTATTTAGTGAGGAAAGATTCTGATTAGCTTTTTCCCCAATTTTTTTGCACGAATCTGCCGACAGAATACGTCAAGTTTCGGTGATTTCAAATTGCCGCACAGCCATAAAAATTTTTGTCTATCTTTGCGTGCAAACGCATATTGATTGGGGCTCGTTTAATAAGAAAGATAATAGATGGCAAACAGCAGCAACAGCCAAATCAAAGTGGGCACCGTTCCACTGCTTCGCCGTCGATCATGGCCACATCTTTTTTGATGCTGCAATCTATATCTTGTGGAACTACAGTCTTTTTTTGTTCAGAAACAATCAATTACTTCTTGTTAGCTATTGTAATGAAGTTCTATCTTTTCGTGTAAAGGAGGCGGCGTAATGTTGAATGATGTGTGGAAAAGCCGCACAGCTGAAAAGATGTGCCGCGCCCGAACGCAGTTCGAATACTATATAAAACAAAATTATTTAGTGAGGAAAGATTCTGATTAGCTTTTTCCCCAATTTTTTTGCACGAATCTGCCGACAGAATACGTCAAGTTTCGGTGATTTCAAATTGCCGCACAGCCATAAAAATTTTTGTCTATCTTTGCGTGCAAACGCATATTGATTGGGGCTCGTTTAATAAGAAAGATAATAGATGGCAAACAGCAGCAACAGCCAAATCAAAGTGGTCGATTGTTTTCATTGCATAAGAATGATGACGATTAGGACTTTTACAGAACATAGAGAGTAAAAAATTCTCATGAATAATCATTAAAAATGGAGTGCAGCTAGAGATGATGATATATATATGACAAATTCAGAATAGCTTGGCGCCAATTCAAATCGACCAAAATTGACACGCTAAGACACACAGACACACACACGGTCTTCCTGTTTTAGTATTATAGACTAGCCAATTGACCCGAGCGTATGTGGCTTAATCCAGCCAACCTAAGCCAAGCCTTTTTTGTAAAGTGAAAATGCGAAGTTTATGATTTTGCTATTTTTACCCTTTCACCCTAACCTAAGTCAAGCCTTTTTGTAAGTGAAGTAAAACTGAATAAAAAGTATAAAAATTAACGTTTTTTCAATTACCCGTTTTAAAAAGCTAATGCTTCTTTTATTCGTTTATCCTAACGTAAACGAAGCCTTTATGTAAAGTGAAAATGCTAAGTTTATGATTTTGCTATTTTTACCCGTTCACCCTAACCTAAGTCAAGCCTTTTTTGTAAGTGAAGTAAGACCAAATAAAAAGTATAAAAATTAACGTTTTTTTTCAATTACCCGTTTTAAAAAGCGAATGCTTCTTTTAACCCGCTTACCCTAACATAAGCCAAGCCTTTTTTGCAAAGTGAAAATGCGAAGTTTATAATTTTCATATTTTTGCTTGTTCACCCTAACTTAAGTCAAGCCTTTTTGTAAGTGAAGTAAAAATAAAAATATAAAAAACAACGTTTTTTTGATTACCCGTTTCAAAAAGCTAATGCTTCTTTTACCCGCTTACCCTAACATAAGCCAAGCCTTTCTTGTAAAGTGAAAATGGACCAAATAAAAAGTATAAAAATTAACGTTTTTTTAATTACCTGTTTTAAAAAGCGAATGCTTCTTTTACCCGCTTACCCTAACATAAGCCAAGCCTTTCTTGTAAAGTGAAAATGAATAGCAGAAATAAAAAAGTGACGTTTTTAAGTTTCGTTTTACAGTAATTGTTCCTTTTACCCGTTTACTCTAACATAACCGAAGCCTTTTGCAAAGTGGAAATGAATGGTAAATATAGATACCATAGCGACCCAACTAAAAACTAACTTTTTTTGAAAGACATGAGCAGCAACAATTGCCGTTTGCCCATCGTACGTTACGTTGAAATTATCGCTCATAACCGTGGCGTTTACTCTAACATAACCGAAGCCTTTTGCAAAGAGGAAATGAATGGTAAATATAGATACCATAGCGACCCAACTAAAAACTAACTTTTTTTGAAAGACATGAGCAGCAACAATTGCCGTTTGCCCATCGTACGTTACGTTGAAATTATCGCTCATAACCGTGGAGTATCAATTTGAAAAGAGTAGTATCATGATGACTTTCAGCTATGAAGAGCGGCGCTTTGTGTAAACAATTTCAAGTGATATCAAAAATAGATAAAGATTGAGATTGAGATGAAGCTTTCTTAAATGGCAAAAATAGCAAAAAATGGGCGCCAATTCAAAAGTGTGACGGACAGACAGACAGACAAATTGTAAATTTAGTAGTAACTAGCCAATTGACCCGTGCCTACGGCACGGTTAGCTGATAAATACAATTATTACGGTATTTTTGAGTGGATTTTGGCCTTTTGAACCGTGCTAAAAATGCATTGCATTTAGATTTTGAGCTGCTATAGTCGTTCCCGTTCAAATTATCAAAAACAATCTTCTGATGAAGAACACAATCTTTACTGCATTCCAATTTAAAACTAAAAGCAGTCTTATTTAATCACCAATGGTCAATTGCTGTTCCCGTTGAAAATATGTAAAGCGATTTTAAAGTTAGTTGAATTGAAACGACAAAAAGTAACGTTTTATAAAAATCATTTTTGAATGTAATGTAATAGCAATTTTGAATTTTTGTTTTCGAATTTCGAATTTTTTACTCGTTCACCCTGTTCTAAGCCAATCCTTTTTTGTAAAGTGAAAATATAAAAAATGAACAAAAAATATTGTTTTGAAAGCATAGTGCAATGAGCACTTCCAATGCCGATGTCATTTTGCAACCCGATTTGAAATTTTGTTTTTGAAATGGACACATTTCAAATTAAACCCGCGTGTTGAAAACAGATTTAAAATGTGAAGTTTATAATTTTGCTGTATTATGTTTTTCATCCGTTCACCCTGCTCTAAGCCAATCCTTTTTTGTACAGTGAAAAAATAAAAAAAAATAACAAAAAATAAAAAATTGACGTTGAAATGAAAAAACATTTAAAAACAGTTTTTTTGTACCTTAACATATACCCTAACATATAAGCCAAGCCTTTTAGTTGAGTTGCTTAGATAAAACGATAAAACTTTTCTGTTTTTGAAAAAGTCTCAAGCAATAACTTTACAACATTTTTCTGTTTTTGGAAAAGTTCTCAAGCATTAATTGTTCATCCAAATGATAATGAAAAGTATTGTCTTGAGGGCAAAGTGCAATGTGCACTTGCAATTTCGATGTCGCTTTGCAACCTGATTTAAAAAAAACAATTGCAACCATTATTCATAGTTGATTTTCTTTCATCTTTCGCTTTTGGTCAGTTTGAACAGCAACAATTGCAATGTTAAGGCGTTGTCGCGGATGACCAAAGAGTATCATGATGACTTCGCAGTGCAGAGTGACGTTTTAGAGAAAATGATTTGCATTGATAATAGGTCAAGAAATTGGGATTTATCTATCTTTAATAGCAAAAATGAGCGCCAATTCAAATTGCAAAAAAGTGACACACACAGACACCACTATTATCTTAGTATAATAGAAAATATAGATAGATAGATTCTTTGTTCACTGCACGCACTATCGGCATTTTTGAGGAGGCAACTCCTAATCTGCAATTTTTAATCTTGCCTTGATTGAGAATACAAGGAGTGCCTTATTAATTCGGCCATACTGTACCTGAAGATCGTGTCAAGAACATAGACGGCCAACGCCACGTAGACTGCAACCGTGATCAACAGCAGGTAGAAGCTGGAGGTTGATGCGTCGCGGTACATGTTGGCGACCTGGAGGTTTTTCATTCGTGACAGTTTCATTGTTGAAAAACGAAGTTTATACGAATTGGAAAATAAACTACTTCGAAAACGGAAATGTTTTTGTTTTGATACAACAACAAATATTTGATTTGATTTGAACAACAAATACACTATGCTCTGTGTGTCAGTCAGTATTTCGTTTGCTTTCTGGCCAGCGGACTGACAAACAAACTCTGTGGCCGCAGTTTTTTCTGCAGGTGAAGGTGTAGGGCTTTCGCCTACCGTTCTGTAAGTGGAAAGTTCGAACTCCGCTGCGGACAAGACACACAATGGAGAAACTAAAGTGACCAAAAACATCTAATGGTCTACTCCCTCCAGAGCCGAGGGTAAATTGGGCTCGGGGCAGTATTGCCCGTTTCCGCCGGAGTTTGGTACCTTAGGATTTCCGGAACCGGCGCGCGAACAAATAAAAAAATAATAATAAAGGACCAGAAAACAAACATCATATTACGATGGGCAATACGTACTAATTTCTGTGAAAATTTGACGGTTATGTTTGCATAAGTTCACCTGATCTGAGAGATCAATGAATCGATACCAAAGGAATGTGAGCGCCCCGTCGTAATTCATGGTCAGCATTTGTTGCCCGTCGCCCGGAGTCCCAGCTCTGTTTCAAAGTGGATTTTTATGCGCAAACTAAATTTGGGGCAGAAAGACTGAAACAGACGCAAACTTTTGCAAAGACAGACAACAAAAGATTCAGATGCACAATTAATGTTTAGTAATTTCAAAATCGCTGTTAAACTTGGTCATTTCATATACCTGTGCTGATGTGCATCAGAAGTTGATGCGTGCTGATAGGTTGCTGATGAGCCATGAGCATTACCATCAATCGGCATCTTGTCGCTTAGACTTCATCAAATATAGTTGTTTGACGCGCTGCTTTTCCAATTCGTTAATGTAACTTTTTTACATTCGCTTTCTTTGGTCCACAATTATCGTTGTTGAAATACTTTTTTTAGTTCAGTACAGGACCAGGACTTCACGAAGCCAAATACCGTCGTGTGCCACTCATTTTCACGCTCTTCATGCAGTGCTGTGATCCTTTTTTCTCGGCTTGCATTGCAGGCTTCATCAGTTCAGTTTTCTATTTTTTTGCAATCAGTCTTGATGCTTCGCAATGTAATATCGTAATCCAGTTTCTATCACTTCTGTGCCATATTTTTGTCCTTTGTGGCGGTTTTTCCAGCGATGTCATTTGCCGCGTATTGTTGCGGCTTTCGAAAGTGCAGATCAGCAAAACTGAATTTACACGTGAAAATTCGTATTCTCCCGTTTTTCTTTGTGCTGCAATTCATCTGTGATTTCGAACTGTATTGACATTTTTTGCATGTGTGTATGGGTGAAAAATGCGCATAAAATCAAAAGCCATTGTGTATTGTTGGAGAGACTGAATAAAAAAACGATTGATGTTCCTGTATTTCCGTTAAGCACAGGGGTCAAGTCAAATGCTAGATCCGCTTTGAATATGAAATGATTTGAAACAAAGAGTTTCTCAAAAGCTAGCTCTTTTAAGCCGGACACAAAATACATTGACTTAACCCATCCGAAGAAGAACATGCAAGAATAAAGCCTCTTCAAACAAAAATTTACAGCAAAAAGCACGCAGGATGACAGAGCAAACCAAAAAAAAAGCGCAGGTCATTTATCTACATTTCCGCAAAACGGTATTACATGCGTGTCAAGGCTGAATTTCTCAAAGCCAAACCGCATATGACATGACATTCAAATCGAAACCAGCAGTTTTGGCATGCGACCAACGCCAGAACGAGAGTGCGTACCGTAAAGTCTTGCATATAAGGTTCCTCCCACTTATAAGACCCCACCCAAAAGTGGGCGGAGTGTCACACGGCGGGAAACCAAAAAAATTCAAAATTTTGACTTGGTCAAAATCCTACTCCGTTTATAAGGCCAGGAATTCCTAATGTTCGCTTTATAAGACCTCCTCCCACTTATAAGGTTGTCACACGAAATTCCACTTTTTTCAGAAATTTTTGATTTTCAAATTTATATAGGGAGGCCTTACATGCAAGACTTTACGGTGTGTTCAGGAGCTGTGCCCACAATCAGACCAATAATTGGGGGGTGGGCAACTCGGATGAACTCCCACCGGAAGAAATCTTGAAATATGCGGCAGAAAAACTATGAAGAAACGCGCGCGCGCATACACGCCAATAAATAAATCTGTGCTCTGTAATCAGAGCAGCCGTTGTTTGCTTGTTTTCCACATTGCACCGAAAATCGGAAAAGTTTGCGTGTTCTTGAAGGCAATATATATTTTTTTGTGTTATTCTGGTTCATTATGTTTCTGGTGTCTGACGGCGTCATAGCAAAACCGCACAGACATGCACAACAAAATTATGGATGTACGTGCTGGCGCTGTAAATGTATTTGTGTCACAATTTCTCAAAGAAAGTGCACGGATAGCATTTGCTGCACTGCTGGGACTTCAGCACTGCGGGCCACTTAGGTGGCAATCTTTGCAACATGCAACGAACGAATGGTATTTTTTATTCAACTGAGCGGATTTCAAAAAATCACACAAATGAAATTCAAACAGTTTCGTTGTCCTACAGCGCCAACTTCCACCCGGCGATCTTGCTGTCGTCGCGTGCGGAGACTCGTCTGAAAATGAGTAGGCTTAGGCTACAAAAATGGAATGAGAAACAAACCAAAAGTTTACGCATGCCTTAAAGTTTTGCATATGAGGATCTCACTCAATTTAAAAATTTTAAAAAAAGTTGAATATTGTGTGAAGTCGCGACAAGCGGGAGGAGGTCCTATAAAAAGAGAAGCTTGCGAACGAATGAAAGAGTGCGTCGTTTGTCGGTAAAAATTCGTGTGTTCTGTCCGGATCTTGACACACGGCTGAACATTGTGCTTCAACTTTGCCGATTCAGCAGTCAATCCGCCGTCAAACGTTCCACTGTCGGCCGCCCGTGGCCCTCGCAATGTTTTTTCTCAGAGACCCACTTTGACAAGTGTATGGCAGCGACGATGCGACTCAACGTCGAGCCGGTGCGCGCGCGATGCAACGGTGACGCCGCCACTGACGCGGTGCCGCTGTCGCTGGCGGCGTTCGCTGCGGCGGCGGCGCGCTTTTGCTTTCGGCGCCATCGAATGCGCGGCGGCGCGGTGAGACGCCGCTCGATGGTCGTCTGCGTGTGCACGGACAGCAGCCGCCGCTTCATGAACGCCTGTTGTGACGCGTGCTGTGCGGCCACCGCCGCGTGCTGCTTTGACCTGTGCGTTTTCATCAGATAAAATTGCAGCATTTGGCAACCGTTTACCGCTTAGCACACACACGCCCGACCACATGGTGACTCGACATTTGCACCATAATACAACAACTTGCACCGTATTTACAACAAATCTGCACCATCCCATACGGTGTGGGGTGCCAATGTGCGCAGCCCGTAAAGATCTTTTTTTTGCGGTGGCGTTTTGGTGACACCAGTTTAAGGGCTGTGCACGATTTGCAAGGCAGCCGGTGCAATGAAGCGAAGCTAGCAAGGTTTGTTCCTGCGTGCCGGACACCGGTCTGAAGGCTGCGCACATCGGTGCCCCACACCGCTCGCTCGGGTATGATCTGCACCATGTTACAGCAACCTGTAGCAACCATATCACGTTGCAACAAAACTCTTGACTTCACCATGTACGAACAAAGTCGACGACGAACACTCACAGGCACGAGCACATTTTGCCGAGCGCTTTTCGAATGTCGCGCACACGCAGCGCGTACAGGTACGCATTGAGCGGCAGACGCATGACCATGAGCAGATTGACGAGCACACTCGTTCCGGCGAGCAGCCACGGGCTCTGCGCCATCATGCGACTCGCCGGATACGGACAGCGCTCGCAGATTACCGCCAGCCTGCGCTTGGGAACTGCATTGATCCAGATGTGAACTGCGTGAATTATTTGTGTGTATTGAGCTGCGCCAGAAAAAAAGGCGCTTTTTTTGTAAATCGTCGCACTGATGATAACGAAATTTGTTTTGGCGACCAACTTTATGGTGGCAATCTTTTTCGGGCGGACCGTTCATTTTTTATGAACGAGTGAATGTTGGACATTTGCCAAATGTTCACTTGCATGCATGTGTACAAGCACGCCACTGTGTTTGTGTTTGTGTTTGGGTCTCTGAACTACATGCTGTTCATGCTGGAGTTTCCTGTTTTTTTCGCGAAATAAAATGGAATGGAATGGATGGATGGATGGATGGATGGATGGATGGATGGATGGATGGATGGATGGGTGGAATGGGTGGATGGATGGTGTGTGACGGTGCAACATTCGGAGCTTCATCAGCGAGAAGTTGATCAGTTAAATCTTCAGCTACTTCTTCAGTCTTTGTCTGCCGTCATTTGCGAGTACTGACAAAAGAAAAAAAACCGACCGAGCGCAACGCACCAGGCAAAACTCGGCAGCCACGTGCACAGGAAGCACGCGAGTATCGTCAGCGAGACGTGCGTGGTGCGGCGTTGGCGTTGGCGTATGCGCGCGTTCATGGTGTTCGTACGCAACAGCGGCGTCAACTGGCGTCTGTTGGCGTCACGTTCGCCCGCCAGTTGCTCTTTGCGCAACAGTTTCGACATCACGCGGCGTCGCGTCGACGAGATCGCTCGTCTGCTGCTGCAGCTATAATCGGTCGCAACAAACGAATAGCATTTGTGCTACATGAGTTCATTTTAACCTATAGGAACTTTCAAACTTCTAAAGTATCTAACTAAACGCCGTTATCGAAAAGTGCGTTCGGATGTTGTTTCTTATTGTTTATTTTGAATGGTCATGGGAAGCGCACGTGCATAAGAAACTCAAGTGACCACTGATTCGTTAAACCATTCTAAATGATCTGAACGCACAGAAATTTTCTTTAAACCGGTCTGTTTCTTTTCAGAGTACAGATCTCGCTATTGACGAAAAAACGCGAGATCCACAGCCTCTACAGACATGCAGATGATTGTTCAATGGCCGTCCGCTTGTGCGAGTGACCTATTTTTCAAACGTGTCCCACTGAAATGACGTCATGTGCCGCAAAACATGCGCTTGCCGTTCACAGCAAGCCAGACTTTCCGTTTAGCCGGTTTCTTCCCGCAAACAAATGGTGAATGTCGAATCAGTCACATCAAACTGACATTTTAGTGCCTGTACTTTGACAAACAGACGTTTTTAAAGCAAATGACGTCATTTTAGCCCGGACACGTTTGAATAAATCCACAATAATACCTGGGCGTGTTCGTGGCGGTATTCGCGTTGGGCATGGTCGTTTGCGTGCCGCGGTTGGCGGCGCACATCGGGGACTGACGACGGACGCGAAACAAGAACGCCGCGTAGACGATCACGGTCGCGAAGATCGGCGCCAACACGACGGCGACCATCGTGAAACGGAACGCGTCCGAGTTGAACACGGACACCCGGTAGCAGAATTGCTGTCCGTGGCCGATGTAGACGAAGAGCGCGGCGAACAGCACGTGCGGCAGCGTCCACGTCACCCACAGCGTCGAGACCAGCGGCTGGCCGAGCGACTGCTGACGGGTGGGAAAGGCGATCGCGAAGTAGTGCTGCAAACGTGTGAACAACGTCGCTCACAAAAGAGCTCAACTGAGAATGGTCGCTGAAAGCCGCCTAAATCACCGCACAAAGATACAACAGAAGGCCACTTTGCGGCAAGTTCGTCATACTGGACGTATGCTGTCAGCTATAGCGCTATCGTACAATAACACATGAGATCTGACGTATCGAGGTGTGTCGTGTGCATTTTCACGTCGCGCATGGACGGTACGTAACATTGTAGTACAAGATCTGACCTCTGCCGTATACACAATATACGTCAGTATGAACGGCCCTCCCAGCAACGTTTATCTTGCCGCGAGTGACGCGTTCGGTCGGTATACTTTTTTTGATTTAGACGTGCAAAACGCGCGATCATCAACAACACCAACCTGAACGGCCAACAGCAGTATGTGCATGACGGCGTTCAGGATAGAGCCGAGACGGAGCGCCTCGATGACGACGCCGAGACACCAGTCGTAGAGCACCTGCAGGTCGAGCAGCCATGGCACGTGCACGGTGTTCACCAGCAGACTGGCCGTCATCAACAGCGACGTCCACAGGTCGGCCGCCGCTAAACTGTAGCTCAGTTTCAGCACCGGCTGCTCGAAACTGCGTACGAAGCGAGCGGACAGCAGAACTATAGGCGCACACACAGTTTCAAGCAAACCGTCATTGCGCCGGAGCACACAGCGCATGCTGCAAGTTCACGACAACGCTCTTTTTCTGCTCCGCTTACAGTGCAGTATTGCGAAATGTATACTAAAATACCAAATTACTCTCGCACATGTGAATGACGAAAACCACGCTGAAATTCTCTGTGCTGCGCAAAGCTTTTAGGTTGGCAACCGAAAAATCAGCTAGGTAATCGTTCCAAAAGACCACTCGCACATTTTCACTCTTTGCGGAGTAAAAAAAGGTGTTGTCGAGAACAACGGCATCCGTTCAGATGGTTGGCGGTTTGTTTGAAAGTGTGTCTGCGACCCGATTGAGAGAAGAACGATGCCAAGTATGATGACAGCAAAGATCAGTATTGTGCCGATGTTCAGTAAATTGCCGACTTTGGCGTAGTAGTCGGCTTGCTTTTGGAATGCGGAATAATCGGTGGTATTGTCATTCATTATAGGGGTCGTTTGTTCTTGAATATAAGTAAAAATTCAATATCAATTATAGAAATACTGTTCAGACGGTCGTTTTCTAACGAATATGGTTCATTTTTTTCAGTCGGCAACTTGCTGGAGTCCTGGAGAAATGTCGGCGTACTAAGTTTGTGAAAAGTTCGTTGTCTATGTGTCCAGTATCTACCTTTTTGGGCCCTAAATGCCCCCGCACCCCTTTACGTCGAAAAACCTTATCGATCAATCGCTTACATAGTTTTTTCCTCGAAATTAACAGTAACTGTTCAAAAAATATAATTAAATTCAAAAGAAATATTACAGGAGACAAATCTGAAAAAGCTCTTCGGTTTTGCACGTTGATGAAACAAAAATGATGACAGAAACAAAATTCTAGGCGAAAGGGATTCGAACTTTATAATGACTAAAGTAGAAAAAATGAATGATACATAGGTGATTTAAAGTCTTTGAAAGTTTGAAAACTCATCAATATGTGTGGATTAAAAATGGGATTTTGGAGATCATTTGACATTTGTTCAGTTATTAAAGGGGCATATAAAAATCGTCAAGGTACGCATCTAATTTCAAAAACATCAGTTACTCATTCCTCCTGTAAACATGTTGATTGTTTAGTGCCAGAAGTAGCATAATGCACCATCTATTATTATTATTATTTTGTTTCTGCGACTCAATGCTAACATAAAAATGTGAGCAGTTTCAAGCTTGATGTGAGAATTTAAAATTTGCAAAATGACCCGTTTCCTTGACGGTTGAGTCTCTAAAAAGGGCCATAATTGTCGCATCAACAATGAAATGGTTTCCCTTTCGAATCTTTCTTATTAAACGTGTCCGTTTGCACGCACGGATGGAGAAAATGTTTCATGACTGTGCGGCAATTTGAAATCAACAAAACTTAAAACGTATTCTGACGACAGATTTGAGCAAGAAAATGAGAAAAAGCTAATCAGAACTTTTCTCACTAAATAATTTTATTTTATTTCATATTCGGACTACGTTCGGGCGCGAAACAGCTTTCAGCTGTGCTGCTTTTCCACACAGCATTCAACATTACTGCGCCTCCTTCGCACGAACGCATTCAGTCACAGAACTAAAAGAAAAGCCAATAATCGCATAACAAAGTTGCCAACTAGGCATGATCCTTATTTTGTTTTGCCGATTTTTAATGTGATCTCATCGGATAAAAACAAATATGATACTGTCCTTCATTTCGCAACGATACGATCAAAACAAATAAACATCTGCCAATGAAACGTCTCGCAAAGTCAGACGCAGCTTTTATAGGCTATGTACTTACTGAAAGCGCGCAGGTGTAAGCTGTGTTCTAGCAGACAGAAATTTTAATCTTGTGAATGAATTATTGGTCAGTTTAAGAAAACTAACAAAATACACTGCTTTAACTCGGAAACATTTGTGGTCATGTATGCGGTATAATGTATGCATGCATGCTTACGCGGTATAACGGTTGAATCTGATAGCAATCTCATCCTCCACACACGGGTGCATGAAAGTTCCAGTTGAAGTTAAAACGCACAAATTACATCTATTCAATATCGGTTATTGCCTTGCACTTACGCATTTTATTAAAATCTGAACTGCGTAACGGTTTTGCAATTTGAGCTTATTACGCCATCATCTTCAACGACTGTTCGAGAACTCGGAAAAATTGCAGCGTTGCATTTGTGGGTGTTAGCGAGTCGTACAACGGTGGGGTGTACCACCGCATACACTGCAAATTTATCCGGTACTTCAAGTGAAATCTGATTCTCATAATGATCGGTGGTTTTCGACGTCAAGGTTGTGGAGCTCATTGTACATGCTGACGGGATCAATGTATCTACATATGTCCTAGAAAGCAAAGCAAACCTAAATGTACACATTATACAATACACCGGGTGGGCAGAAACCACGGATTTCAAAATTGTTCAGTTCCTCTGGCGTGATGCATGTGAGACCCAAGTGCTCAAATCTACGTTTTGCGTTGTAGTTTTTCTTGACAATTGAAGAAAATAGTTTTTTTTTGCAATGCAGACAACCATACAACAGACAAATTTCAATGGATCACAGTCCTCATCCTCATCACAGCTTAAGCACATCATATAAATCAACGTTGCTCCACAGTTGCGTGAACTTATACCACTGTTATTTATTTGTGCTTCTGTTTTTCTAAAAGTCGCAAATATTAAAGCTGCTACAGTGTATTGTTTAGAGTTAGTTGATCCAACCAGCAGCCGATTTGTAGCCTTTAGATCTTTCTTGACCCACCCTGTAGTTTATTTATCAAGCTTACGGTAGACTTCTCAGCCGAAGCTTTCCACATGTCATATTTAATGAGATTGACGCTTCGATAAAGAGGTCGGCAATCGGCAATCGGTACCCGGCAGAGGTCGGTGGAAGCAAAAGAGCGAAGCTCAGATTGCAAGACTGATGAGGCAGCTTTTTGTTTTGCTCCATTTAATTAGCCGGTATCCAGTTTCATTGTTCCATTCTAGCTTGTGACGACCTGCGCTCAATTTTTGTGTCAATTTTCTCGGTTCGGGTTGGAAGATATAGAACTACGTTTGGGCGCAGAACAGCTTTTTAGCTGTGCGGCTTTTCCACACATCATTCAACATTATTCCGCC
Organism: Theristus sp. LFF4_11; assembly: GCA_030248135.1. Taxonomy (NCBI): domain Eukaryota; kingdom Metazoa; phylum Nematoda; class Chromadorea; order Monhysterida; family Xyalidae; genus Theristus; species Theristus sp. LFF4_11. The sequence goes on from JASANC010003967.1 coordinate 13,284, forward strand.
TCCTTCGCTCGAAAAGATAATATGATGTTTTATTTTGGTCCCGGCACTCAATGCGCGCATAGATGGACAAGCAGTCTCATGCATGACGAGGGAATTCAAAATTGGTAAAGTGATCCGAGACCCCTTAATAAGGCCGGGTCACTTAGGCCATTATGAATTACCACATACAGAGTGAAACTAGTTTCCTTTCACGTCTACAACCCGCATTGAGTCGCAGGTCTTGAGGAAAAGATAATAGCTACTGATCATCAAAATTATAATGAGCTAAGCGAAATGCTGCGCTGCACAACTGTTGACCTATTTTTTTTCCAGCGCTCCAGAGCGCGTCTCAAATGTGATGGACGGCAGGTTGGTCGAATGTCACTTTTACATGCGCATTTTCAGAGGGTCGTGTTTCACAAAAAGCTTTTGCCTTCCATACGGTTTGCAATTAAATGAACTTCATCAGTGCATTTCAAAAGTTATGCATGGTCCGACAGAAACGTTATTGCAGCATCATATTTCGTTGATTTATTGACAGGAAAACAAAACAGGGTTTTGTCAAAGTTTCACATTTTTTGTTAACAAAACGACATCGAACAACATTGGCTGACACACATATTTGACAAATTGATTCAGACCAATCAGAAATCATTTCAAGACTAACTAAACTATTGAAGCTTTTTAATAAACTAAACTAAAAATTTGTAACTTTTTTCGCTGAGCAACAAGTGCGAAATGTGTGGATCGCAAAATGAGTGGGCCGCACCTGACCCCGCACCTTTGGCCCTAACTGCACATACAGTAATCCATCAATTTTGTCAAATGTATACATGCACTAACACACATTTTTCAACGTCCAGACAATTTCAAACGTAACAGAATAAATCACAGAAATTTCCATTTCAAATGTGCAGCACACAAAATTCCGTAGCGCCAACGAGTTACATCAAAGGTCGATTGCCCAGCCACCCGTCGGTTGTCCAAGTGCCAGGTCGATTGTCCAGCCACCTGTCGGTTGTCCAAGTACTTCAACGTTCTGATGACTGCTGGCACGCCTGAAAAGCACACATACGGTATTTTCATTTTTAAGAATTGTTCCCAGACCAAGAACATTACCAGTACCATACCGATTGGTGCCGTCTAACAAAATGCCAACAATATTTCAGGCATAATCTGGCATGCCTATTGGTTGCATCTTTAGCTTTAGTTGACTGAGTGTGTCAGGAGCGAATACAATCGTCAACTGATTGCCTGTGATTTTAAAAGCACTGTTCAAATGTGCCAACATGCCCACTCAAAAAGTCTCTCAACAAAAGGTCTCAATATATTGGTACTGTGACAGCAACAAGTGACGTTATTGAGCGATATTTATCGCTGAGATTTTCGGTTGGTAACTTTTCTCAGTTTTTTTTCTCTCTCGAAATCCTAAATTTTGAACAGCGCACTCGGTTTAATCTAATAAGTAATGTTGCACAGTCAGAAAGACAAACACGCGCACGCGCACTGCTGAACAATGTCACATCACGCGAAGAAGGCGTCCGAAAATGCGCCTACGTGTCCCGCGCGTTGTCCGTGGTGTTCCGGAAATGAAAGTGGCCCAAAAAACGCAGAGCGCGCTGGTGTCACGAGGGACACCCAAACGGACAGGACACCGGACAGCGTTTCGCGTGTGTGCGTAGTGCGCGCGCTATGGGTTTTTTGTTTGTTTATCTGTTTCTGTGGAACATGACAAAGTGCATGGTCTTCAGACGAATATGATCTTTTATTTTGTGTCCCGTGACTCATTGCACACATAGATAGGTAAAGAGTTTCATGCATTACGTGGGAATTCAAAATTCAAAGTGAACAGAGTCCCCTCAATGGGGCCGAGTCACTTAGGCAATTCTGGAATTGCCAGATGAAGATTCAAACTATTTCCTTTCTATCTACATTTGCACACGCATTCAGTCGCCGAATCTAAAAAAAATTGATAATAATTTATCGCGGCGCACTTCGAAGTGTTTATGACGGCGACAATGTGACGGAACGTCGACGACGACCGACGTCTGTTGTGCTCCAGGGCGCCGTAGCCTTGGTGCTGTGCGCTGTCCCCGTTGCTAAGGTCGTCGCTGCTTCGAGCGCGTCGCATCATCACCGATCGACTGCGAAGGGCGCCCGCCGAACTGCTCGTGCACGTGCGCCCTGTCGTCCGATTGAACTGTCGCTTCAGTACCGCAGTAGGTTGCCTGAAAAGTGTGCAACAAAGACCTTGTGCTGGCTGTACGCTTGTTATTATTATTTTTTTTATTTGTTACGCATGTTATATCATACACGCACGCACAAAACATAATTTTTTTTCAGTTTGTCTTTGCATCGTTGAATTAATGAACAAAATTGACTTTAATCATGCGTAACAACGACCCAGTGAAACCCAGCGTACATCCGTGTTTTTCACAGTCTTCCAGCGTTGATAGTCTTGTTTTCAGAAGCCGTTGTGTGTGAGCATACATTTCAAAACGAAACCCAGCGTACATCCGTGTTTTTCACAGTCTTCCAGCGTTGATAGTCTTGTTTTCAGAAGCCGTTGTGTGTGAGCATACATTTCAAAACTCAGAAAACAAATAAACGAAATGACAAACGGACACGTGCAGGCTTTTGCAGCGTGTTTGCCGCACAGCTGTGGCTTCAGCCTTTCAATCATAACATGAAATTGTTTCAAATTGTTTTCAAACGATCATACCGTAGTATACCATAAGTATACCGTAGTCCGTGCACTCACGTGAACATTCTGCCGAGCGCCGAGCGAATGTCGCGTACACGCATCGCGTAGAGATAGGCGTTGATCGGCAGCCGACTGACGAGGATCAGGTTGACGGTGACGCTGCCGATGGCCAGCAGCCACGGGTGGTCGCTCATCATCTCCATCGACGGGTACGGACAGTTCTTGCAGAGCAAGCCGAACCTGCACTGATCACGCTGTGTACAAGGCAGTTCTTGGATTCTTCACCTAGGCGGCATCCCAGTCGCAGACTAGCAGTTGTCTTTTTCAAGAATGCCAAGATACGTATGTAGTTCCTAATCGTGCGTTCAAGGGAGAAAGAATGAACAGAATAGCACGAAGAATCCATTAATTAAAAAAAACACGTCAAATGCCACACACAATTGCGTTTTTGAACGTCTATTTTCTTTCATTCAAATTTCGCGCGCTCTTTGCACCCTGAAAAAAGCTGCCATGTTTACTCGGCCATTCCGCATGCATACGTCAGTAACAGAATCTCTCTAAATAATGAAAAGATTGCCGTGTTTTCGAGCGTGTCAACGGCAAAGCGAATGTTGAGTAATAATTAAAACACGCAGAACGGCATCGAATGTAAGGAAAAACCGTGTGCGCGCACCACGCAATGCTTGGCAGCCACGTGACGAGAAAGCACGCCATTATGGTCAGCGTCACGTGCGTCGTCTTGCACTGCCGCTGGCGCTGGCGCTGGGCTGCGCTCGACGAACGACTCGACTTCGAAGTCACCACTGTTTTTGGTTGTCTCGCTGCTCGCAACAGCTGCGATGGTCGAAGCAACGGCGTGAATGTCGGCGTCACGCAGCGACTGTAACACGAAAACAAACACACATTATCTTGCTGTATGAGTGAACTACATAAACAAGTTATGACCTATTTTTTTTAAACGCGTCCCACTGAAATGACGTCATGTGCCGCCAAACACGCGCTTGCCGTTCACTGCAAACCAGACTTTCCGTTTAGCCGGTTTCTTCCAGCAAACAAATGGCGAATGTCGAATCAGTCACACCAAACTGAAATTTTATTGCCTGTATTTTGACAAACGGGCGTTTTTAAAGCAAATGGCGTCATTTTAGTCCGGACACGTTTGAATAAATCCAAAACAGTTTTAACACTTGAGGTGGTCTCTAAAAACTTCTGGGGTTGAAAAAACGACCATGAGTCTACCTGACGTCAGGCGACGACGTGCGCGGCGATGGACGATCCGTCTTCAGAGTGTCGTCGTTGTTGCCTTGGTTGCTGTGTTTCGTGTCGATACGGTTGTTGGTGTTGTTGTTGTTGTTGTTGTTGTTGTTGTTGTTGGTGTTGTTGTTGTTGTTGTTGTTGTTGTTGTTGTTGTTGTTGTTGTTGTTGTTGTTGTTGTTGTTGTTGTTGTTGTTGTTGTTGTTGTTGTTGTTGTTGTTGTTGTTGTTGTTGTTGTTGTTGTTGTTGTTGTCGTTGTTGTCGTTGCTGTTCGGCAGTTCGGTGACCGGCGCACCGCAAGCCGGCGACGGCTGTCGAACTTGACAGAGGAACGCGACGTAGACGCAGACGGTCGCCACGATCGGCACCAACACGACGGTGGACGTGCTGAGGCGGAAGAGGTCCGACGAGAAAACGTCGTTGCTGAAGCAGTTGCGGTGACCGTAGCCGATGGAGATGTAGACGGTGACGATGACGACATGCGGCGCCGTCCATGTCAGCCACAGCAGCGAGACGAGCCGCTTACCCAGCGCCTGTTGACGCGTGGGATACGCCACCGCGAAATAGTGCTGAACAAAGCACTCGATCAATTTTATAAGTTCTCTGCGACTGAATGCGTGTGCGGACGTAATACATACTGTAGAAAGGAAACTAGTTTCAATCTTTATGTGGCAATTCACAGTCGCATAAGTGACTCGGCCCTATAAAGGGGACTTTGATCACTTTACCAATTTTGAATTCCCGCGTTATCCATGAAACTGTTTACCGCGCATTGTGTTGCGGGACCAAAATAAAAGATCATAGTCAACAGATCTGGGCGTTGCATAGTATTATTGAATATTGATGGAGAGAGAGAGCAACAACCGAAACTCCGCCCCCACAGCAATGCCTGCACAGAAAGCATGCATACCGTACTCCCAACCAATCAGCGGATTCCCAATAATTTAGAGTTCGACTATATATGTTTATTATGTTTTTGCGTTTGCCATACCTGAATAGCCAACAGCAGAATATGGAGCGTTGCGTTCAGAATCGAGCCGACTCTGAGCGCTTCGATGGTGACGCCGAGACAAAGGTCATAGAGCGCTGGGAGGCGCAATGCCGCCGGGAGACGCAGCGAGTTTACCATCAGACTGGCGGCGTACAGCATGGTCGTCCACAGGTCGGCCGCCGCTAAACTGTAGCTCAGTTTCAACACCGGCTGCTCGAAGCTTCGCATGTGTCGCGCCGATAGCAGAACTAAAGGGCCGTAGTTTCAACGAGCGGATTCTGCGTTTTTTTTGCTAAGCATACTTCAATGAATGTCGGGTTGTTGTTGTTGAAGTTTTGGAAAAACTCGTTTCAGCAAAAATTTATCGAGTTTCTAGCTGCATTCAGTGTAAGGTCATTGAGTTCTTTGTCAGCGAATCTGTTGACAAAAAACATTGACAATTTTCTCGACCACCGATTTGGAGTGCCATCGCTAAACCCCCCCCCGATCCAATGAAGCATGTCCTCAATAAAACGGTTTGTGAGTTTCGTTGAAAATACGGCCCGATTGAGAGAAGCGCGACGCCAACGCCAACCGCCATCAGCATCAGCACAATACCAAAGTTCAATAGTCCTTTGACAGTCTCGTAATATATTTGTTCGTTGCGAAAGTTGAATTTTTCGGCTGTTGCGTTCATGATTGAAAACTTGAAAAAAATATGTCGCACTGTATGTCGAAGTCCACCTGTACAAAAAAAAGAGTCGACTGCTTTTGTGTTTTGGGTGCCGAATTTTCACCCGTTTGTTAGAGCGTACAACAAGCCTTCAAACCTTAAAACGCCGTTCGTTTAAAACAGCAAATTTTTTTTAAATCGATGAACACAAAGCGTGAACGATCTGCTAGTGCTTCCGTTCCGTTCCAACAATGCAACAGTGGGTGTTTCGCTATACAATGCAACAAATGAACGCAATAATCATATTTCATAATATTTCGCGGCTTTTACGTTTTCACATGAAAATGATCCGATTCATAAAACCCAATTAGGCGACACATCGCAACATTTCGCTCTCTGTTTTTGCTTTAGATTTCAGCGGGCCCATGTCTCATGAAGATAAAAGTCATTTACATTGAATTTGATCGACAGCATTTCTCTCACCAGCGCTGTAAACACGATCATCAGTATCACTACATGTCAAGTTACAAATAATGGCATTTAAGTGAATAATGGGAGTGAGTGATCAAAAGTATGACATTTGCATGCAATAAGCTAATTGAATCTTTTATGGAATGAGGAAATTTGAGTAAACAAGCGTGATAAGGTGAGTGAACACAAAATTCGATGCAGGCACAAGTTGTTGCCGTGGAAAAGTCGACTCGCACCACGACTGACCACGATGACTTGAAAACAGCAAGTGTTTTTTCCTCCTGTTCTCACTTGAGAAAAAAAACGCAACAAGCCCCTCAACAATTTCTGGTGAGCAACCAACAACTTTTGAGAATCATATATGATTCAAAACTTATTTGAATTGACCTGGTATTCCGGTCGCGACACACGCACGTGCACGTACTCAAAAAGACATGCACATCTACTGTGAAAATTATGGCGCTTTTTCATCCGACGTTCAAAAATGTCAACTGGTGTTTCATGAACGCCGATGACAACGCTGGATATTTTACAGTGTCTGCTTAAGTCTTTGGTTGACAAGTTTGCAAATGATGAACAATTTACCAAACGAAAGGTTGCATCAACGTGTGAAAAAACCAAAGCTACAATGAACAAAGATTTTCTTTTATACAGGGTAGGCTAGAAGTGTAGTGGGCCACCTTTTGTTTGCCTATAACTCTTCAACCCCTTTACCAAATTTGCTAAAATTTGAAACTTACACACGCAAGGATCTAACTTAAATCTGTGAAAAATTTCAATTTAATTGAATAGAAAGTGCTTGTTAAACACAAAAAAGGAAAAATTTATTTAAAAAAACATTCAAAACTTGGTCTTTGCAGTTTTTGCAGAAGTCAAAACCCTCATTCGTTGAAAGTCGCCGCATTAATTAAACTGAACACGAAAACATTCTTCAGACTAAAAAAGCATTTTTCCCGTTTTATATTAAATGTGATGTGGTTTGTGTCCAAATCAACATTCAAATCAATCGGAAATGTGAGTTCAGTTAGCCATCAATCCACAATTGCGCTTGATCCATGAGAGAAACGAAGAATATGACATACATAAGTAGGTCGTGGTTGAAAAACACAAAAAACACGACAAACTGATAGACGCAGGTACGATTTTATTGTAGATTTCTGTGCTAAACTGTCGCTGTTAACCAAGTACCGTATTACCTCCAATAAACCCCCATGGGGATGGGGGTTTATTGGTGAGGGGGGGGGGTTATTGGTGGGGGGGGGGGGGTTATTTACAAACAAATTCTAGGGGTGGGGATTTGTTGAAAAATAGTAAAAATACCTTGCATGGCAAGCAAGAAAGTCGCAGAAACTTCTACTTTTCACAGAGATTTCCTTTTGTAACAGCCTTTTGTAATGAAATTACCATTAACTCATCCCTTTGGAGCCTTTGGTAGCACAATTTCACCAATGTCACTGCATTCAGCCACTGAATTCGCTGGGTATGTGCTTCAAACAGGTTTCCAATTAACCCCCATGGGGGATTATTTGTGGGGGGGATTATTCGGAAACTTGTCGTGGGGGTGGGGGTTTATTGGTGGGGGGGATTAATGGGGGGGGGTTAATGGGGGTAATACGGTATCATGGTGACTTCAGCTATAAAGAGAGACGTTTTGAGAAAACAATTTTTGATAATAGCAGGTGAAGGAAGAAATTCTGATGCAACTAAAGTTAAAAATAGCAAAACTGAAAAAAGTGATAGCAGAAAGATCTTATGTATATACAGTAGAAGATTTCGAGAAAACGCAAGAATAGCTCGACTAAGCAGACGACCACAAAATTAGCTGATTTTATTGATCTTGCATGCGCGTCATTTGTCTTGTTGTTTGTTTTACGGCTTCAATAGTGCTGCAAAACCCCGACCTTACAGGTGTGCTTTATTAATTTTTGGAACCAAGAATCGTGAAGATTTCGAAGCACGATATTGAATCAAACAAATACATTCATCACATGGAGGATGCGGGGTCAACTCCAGCCCACGCGTTACCGGCCCACCCATTACCGTCCCACCTATTACCGGCCCGACATTTCCGGCCCACTCATTTCCGACCCACTCATTTTCGGCCCGCCCATTACCGGCCCAGCCCAATAATCAGTCCTTCCTTCGCTATATTTCACCACGGACAACGAAAATGAACTGAAACCCCACTCTAAACTGTACTCCCTTTCCCTGGTCACCGACATGCTTTTAACTGTGAGTTTCTTTATGAAATATAGCAGTGGGTGGCGGTTGAAGTCACTGATGAAAGCGAATTATTGGGCTGGGCCGGTAATGGTGGGCCGGAAATGAGTGGGCCGGAAATGCGTGGGACGCAAATGAACGGGGCCGGTAATAGGTGGGCCGGAAATGAATGGACCGGAAATGAGTGGGCCGGAAATGTTGGGCCGGAAATGTGTGGGCCGGAAATAACGGGAAGCAAATGAACGTACGCCTTCAAACAACGGCCATCAATGGAAACCAGAGAAAAGTAAAAAAAGAACTAACTTTAGAGTTGCAATCAACTTTTCTGACAAACTGGAAAGCCGAAAGTAAGACACTGCATACTTCGTGGCCTTTTTTGACCGTGGCCGATCAGTTTTTTAACGTGGATTACACTTTTGAATGACGTTGTTGCCTCGGGCAAAATTGCTGGCTGTTGTTTGAGCAGAGAACTCTTGGAAAGCCTACAAAAAAGAGAAACATCCAGTTGGTCTGCTAGTGGTGTGACGGTTGCACGTGGGCAGAGCGGACCGGGAGTGTTCAAATGAAAGATAATGACTTTCATATCAACAACAAATTAGAAACCGAACAGCGGATGTCAAACAGATGGTGGCTTCGTTGCATGTCCGTTGTCCGGTTGGTTGATTACGCATGTGAAGTCTTTGTATGACTGTGCGGTTTCGGTGACAAAATTCGAGAAGCGCAACACAGTCAACTGACAGTGAAACATAAATTGTGGATTTATCGAACCGAAATGACGTGAGTTGCGTTGAAAATCGTTGATGGTTTAAAATTCGTTTGATACGCACCACAGGCATTGCAATTGCAGTTTTATTCCCTTTTTCACGCATTTTTGCATGTGTGAAGGAAGCAGCCAAACTGAAAATCCAGTTTGCTGTGAAGGGCTTCTTTTAGAGGGTCTTGGTACAAAATCACTGCAAAGTTGGTCGTCTATGTGGCTCGATGGTTAGCACGCCCGCCTTCAACCTGGATCAGTGGCGGGTTCGATCCCCACACACTGCCGCACGCTCTCTACTCGTAATACATTGATACAGTGAATGTCAAGAGTCGGAAATAAAATCAAAGTGTTTGTTTTATTTTCTCGCAAGCGCAGCGTAAAACTACATATGAAATGGAATATAATCACAGTCACAGAATACTATACAGAGAGGTATTGAGGGTATGAATATGTTTCATATGCAAATCGCAAGATAAAAACCGAAGTAAAACAAGTAAACTATGCATGTAATCAACGCACATGCGAGCCACAAAAACTTTTTTCGATTATGATAATTACTTGAGCACCGTTCTCAGCACGTCCAACGCCTGGTCTGCGTTTGCTCTTGTCAGACACAACGGCGGCTTAATGCGAAACACCTGAGACGAAAAAGCATGAATTACAAACAAGCACTGAAAAATAAGCAATTACATTACTCATCTGTTTGTGTGAAGCCAGAATGTTTCAGCGAATTATGCACAAATATAGCACACAATATGAAACACAGACTGCAATGATTAGTTTTGTTGTTGTCTTCATTCAGTTTTAATCGACAGCTAACCGCTCATCATTATTTTAAGAACGCCGTTCAAAGGTTTCACGCAATGGCTCCGACGGAAGTCATCAGGCAAGATCCAACCTTTGTTTCCTAGGTTTCAATAAAGTCAGTTTCAGCGACGGCCGAGCACAAAATTGCTGACGCAATTTTCTGCGTTTGTTAAAAGTCGTTTTTGCGTTTTTTTGCGGTTGTTAAAGTTCAACGCGATAAAAAACCAAAAAAATAGTGCCTCGTTTTTTTTTAAAAAGTTTTTATAATTGCCAACGTTTTTTTGGCTCCTTCTGGATTCAAAGATGTCCGACGTCTGTAAAAAATGCTCGCATTACAGGCTCCGAGTGTCATACTTTTGAACGCCACCGAAACGGCATTGATTCAGTTTAAAAACATACAAAATTTCACTCAAAAACGTTTCTGTTTCTGAGCACCAACATTGCCGTTCAGTCCGCCGGTGCCGATGAGCACGCGTTTCTCACGGATCGCCTCAAACAACGACTGAACCTGCGACTTTGGCAGCGGCGTACGTGTCTCCTGAAACTTCCAGAGACTGCCGGATATTTTCAAGCAAAAAGAATTACCAACCGAAGAAACATTCAGCAACCAGCACTAGTGAAAACCGGACATTTCAGCGTGTAACTACGGAAAGAAGTCACAGTTTTGTAGCGCGAGTGTTTTTCATCGCTGGCCTTAGCGCACAGTCAGTCAGCGCAAATGTGATATCACGTGTGTGCGTGCCAGTGTGTTTGTTTGTGCCTTTGCACTGTCTTCAGAGCAGGCCTTTAGCAGCCCTACCTGACCTTGTCTTGCACCAATTCAACGCCGATCATCAGTCCCTTGCCCCTGACGTCGCCAATGACGCTCGACTCGTCACGTAGCGTCGCCAGTTCACGCAGCAGATACGAGCCGACGTCGTCAGCGTTCGCTTGTAGCTTCTCCTCCTCGATTACCTGCAAACGCTGTTTTTGAGCCTGTGCGTTTGTTTGCGCCTGTAGATTTATGAACGCTTGTGTGCGTCTGCGCGTTTGCCGTGCCTGTGTGTTTGCGTGTATTCGTGTGTGCCTGTGTGTTGGTGCCTGGTACATGTTTGTCAATGCGGTTGTGTTTGTGCCTGGTACTGGTACATGTTTACCTACAGAGCACGTCGTCAAATAGGATTGGGTTTTTATCATGCTCATTAGGTGCCTCCTAAACCCCTCGGTGGGGCTCGATCCCCGCGCCCACGGCCACGAGTCTGATGCTACCACGCAGGCCACGAGTGTTCTTCCTCCAAGAAAATGTTGACTATAAATTTTTGCCCAGTCTCACCTCGAGCACCGTTTTGCCAACGGCGCACGCAAGCGGTTGCCCACCGAACGTGTTTATACTGGCGCCACTGGTGAGGGTAGCCGCAATCTGCGGTGTCGTCACCACTGCGGCTAACGGGAAGCCGTTGCCGATACCTTTCGCCATTGTCACTGGAGAAGAAAACACGATCAGCTGGAAAATGTTGAACTCTAAATTTAATTGGACACTAAAAAGTTCGAAGGCACTTCGCACGAGAGACAACTTTGGCAAAGCGTTTGGTTTGTGCGAAATGTAGCGCGGTGAAAATTCACGGGCAATATGACGGTAACTGAACATTGACAATGGCTGAGGGGCTATGTTTGACGATCGAACTTCACGTTCAATATCCATTCTGTCAATCCAAAGTTTCTGCATCATCATCCACTTTCATTTCCGCAAGTTACTTCCATTTTTTATGGTGCACGGTTCAGCAAACAAACCAGCGAACAAACATACGGAAGCAGACGGACGTGTGCGAAGGCATGCGTTTGCTGGAGTTTGTTGGTGAGCGATGACTTTATGAAAACGTTGGATATGACGAAAAACACGTGTCGAACGATGGCTTACGACAAGGAATTTCAGATTTTGTTCAGATAACACTGCGTGAAACTGTTTGTTTTTCTGACTGTGAAATTGTGAATTGCTTTGTGACTGTGCAATGCAACTATGTTTTCCAGTGTCTACTGTTACAAGAACTTTGTCCCGGCCACTCGCAGCCCACCGATGTCGGGCACAACATCGTGCGACTGAAAGCCCCAGAAGGCGCTGCCGGTGCGACCGAAGCCACTCTGCACCTCATCGGCGATACAGACGCCGCCGAGTGCGCGAACTTTCTCGAACGCGCGTTTCACGAATCGCCGCGGGAACTGGACGGCGCCGTTGACTCCCTGGACAACGGTGACTTTGGGCTGGCTTGATTGTGCGACTGAAACTGACATTCGGTAGAAAAACGATCAGCGGAGCGAATATTCAGGTTACACACGACAGAGCGTACATGATCTTGCTATAAAAACGTGTTTTTAACGGTGTTGACACGCGTGTTGTGTACGTTGCACTGACGCCCCATTACAGGTTCTCTGCGGTTTGCAACGCGAAATCGAACGACACCAAAGCCAATAACGCTTCGAACGAGCCCGAACGACAAACCTGGAACGAATACAAACCTGTATCGACTCTAACATCAGGGCGGCCGGTCCCTGCTGTGGCAGGTCACAGCGCAGAGACTCATCCAGTTGCTCGATGTAGCGGTCGCACGCACGGCATTCGTCAGCTTGACAGTCGCACGTTCGTGTTGTCTGGAGACAATGGGAATTGCGAAATATTATTGGTGAAACAGACAAAAATATGATTAGAGCTGCAACAAGCACGAGGACATGGGTTGGACGAAACGAGACTCTGGCAAGAAACCCAGTCTCGAAATAGCCAGGTGAAATGAGCGCTCGAAATCGCAAGAAACCAACGAGACTAAATAAATGCCGAGACGAGATACGCCTCGTGGAAACTTTAAAGATCATGCGAAACAGAAACAGGCACAGAAATCCACTGCAACTGGCAAAAGAGACGGAAATATTTCAATCCGTCACATGCTCATACATACAAAGCGCAAACATTACGCTGCGTGCCTGTGATATCGCAAATGTGGGCGTGGCAGTGCGTTTGTGACCGTTTAAAATTGGACAGAAACAGCACGCGGCGAAATAAATGTGACCGGTGTTCAGACAAGGACTTCATTACAATGTACCTGCACGAGCGAGTCCCTGCAATTGCGGCCGCCCCATATGCCGCGATACGGATCGGGATTCATCAGCTGAAAGAAAATCAAAAAAAAAACTTTAAAAAAACCAATTCACAAAAAAAACTACCCAACCGACGTGCGACCGACAACCTTGTGAATGCCGAAACCGGTGGGCGCGGGCATCTTGAAGAGGCCGATGTTGGTGGCGCCGAGCAGCGTCTGCGTGACGCCGTGGTAGGCGCTGCGTAGCGTCAGAATGTCGTAGCGTCGCGTGTACATGCGCGCCATCAGCGTCGCCAGCTCGTTCGCCTCCGAGCCGCTGTTCGTGAAATAGCACACCTGAATCAGGGGCAGTCCTTGTATTTTGCGTCACGGCTAGATTAGTCGCAGACTAGGAGTCGTCGTTTTTTTATCAATGCGCCAATTGTGTGTGCAAGGCAGATAGAATGAACAGACTGAGCACGAAGAATCAATTGGTTTGAAAACACATTAAACGTGACACACAATTTGGTTTCTAAGTGTCATTCAAATTTTGTGCGCTTCTTGCACCCTGGAAACAGCTGCCATGTTTACTCGGCCATTGCGTAATTGACTGCTTCGTATACTTTTACGATGCACGATGCCAAAAAATACTCGGCGAGATTCACGGAGCTTGCACTGGCGAAAACACTGCTCTTTTCAAGCGGCCGTAAAAACGGTTCTTCGACTATTGCGAACGCTCTAGCCGTGAACGAAACGGGCAAGAGTTTCGCAACTATAGAGGATGTGGTGTACCACGGAGCGATATTGTCTCAAAAGTTTTTCAGGGATACACGCTGCGTATACCATGGCGTCCGTATAAATCCACTAGTCCCCACGCAGCCCTCGTCCACTCTCTGTGCAGCTTTATCGAACTAGTAGCTGAACTATCTATTCAAAAAACGATGCCAAAACAATCAATGGTTGCTTCGCTTCAACCAGCCAATCAGCGTACAAAAATCAAAATATCAAATCAAACAGCTCAAATTCGAAAACAAACAACAACGAAATAGAACCTTGAGTGGCGCCGGCAGCTTTGCGACCAATTTCTCAGCGAACTCGTGCACCGGCGCCGTCATGTAGATCGAGGTGGTGTGCCACAGTTGCGACGCCTGCTGGGTGAGTGCGTCCAGCACACGTCTGCATGCGAAACGAGGCTTTTAGGACAAAAAGCAACTTGATTTCACTGATTGATTGCTCACTTCGGTAGATTACAGTTTCTCAATTCGATGTGTGCTCACGTGAAGCGTATCAGTTATCAAGGATCAGTAAGTCGACTCATTGTCCGACATAAAAAACTGTGTCAGCCAGCGCCGAAGAATAATCTGAAGCGTATTGTTTTCTCAGCCATCCTAATCTAACAGCGCACAGTCACAGTTTACATGAACCTTTTGGAATGGGGGATCGAACCCAGCCGAGGGGTGTATAGGCTAGGCACTTAATGACAGAGAAAACTCAGTGGCGTTCTGTACGCTTCTCTCGATTAGCCCTGGCTAAAAACATCGCCTAAACATCCGAACAACAACAACAAAATCAGAGAAACACACACACAGACACACACTCACGGATGACAGTGGCCAACACTGACGGTGACGATGCCGGCGAACAGGTCGAGGTACCGGTTGCCCTCGTGGTCCCAGAGGTACTGCGCCTCGCCCCGCGTCATCAGCAGGGGTCGTTGGTAGTAGGTGACAATCGCGCGATTCAGATGATCACGGCGAATGGTTCTGATCCGCTCATAAGCAGTGTCTTGTGCTTTCGACTCAGCGCTGCGCGACGTGGCGGACAGATTGCGAAAGGGCACGTTGCAGTGCCGGTGCGCGTTTCCGACTACTAGGCCGGAAAGCCAGGCTGGCGGTGCACGAGACATGTTCGGTGGCGCTGAGTAAAGGTGTGGTAGTATTGTGGATTTATTCAAACGTGTCCGGACTAAAATGACGTCATTTGCTTTAAAAACGCCCGTTTGTCAAAGTACAAGCACTAAAATTTCAGTTCGGTGTGACTGATTCGACATTCACCATTTGTTTACGGGAAGAAACCGGCTGAACAGAAAGCCTGGCTTGCTGTGAACGACAAGCGCATGTTTGGCGGCATATGACGGCATTTCGGTGGGACACGTTTGAAAAAATAAGTCATAGTTGTGGGTGGGTTTTTTTCATTTGAAAATTAGGACAAAGGATAAGCAGAAAATACTGTCACACACACACTCCGCACGATCGTGACTTCACTTTTTTTAGCGATTTCCTACTTCGATCCGCTAGTGACCTATATCATGATTCACACGAGATTCCAAACAATGCGTGTGACTTGCAACATGTGAAAAATTGACCAAGATAAGACTTCAGCAGAACAACAATTTGCAAAACGTTACTTCTTTGAAAAACTACCAGTGTAATTTACAAGTATTGAGCGACAACCGTCTGCGTTTCATCGTTATCAGCTGGTCAAGTTTTCAATCTTGCACTAACACCACAACGGCGTACCTGTTGTAAGGCCAGCCGAAAACTGCAGATATGTTTGGGTGAATACAAAAAAATGAAAACGCAAGACAGCAAATAATACTTTTTGAACATTTCTAACCGCCCAGTATGTAGCAGCTGTTTGCAACTTCTTCCTCGACCAAAGATAACTCAACCACGTTCTTTCGCAGTTTTTTTATTCAAATTAAAAAACATCAAACGTTGGTTGCCAATAAAGCAAACAAAAACACTGTGGTCAGTTAGAACTTTACACTGATTGTAGCCACCCTGAAAAAAGTTGTTACTCTGGTTAAAACAAACATTCTATGGTTGAGTACTTGTGCGAATAACGTTGAAAGACTGAAAAAAACTCCCAAAAAGTCTAAACATTTTAAAAATGGAAACGCAAACCACAACAGTCTGAAGGAACAAATGCAAGCAAAACTTTTGGAAGTTGACAAATACTGCAAGTAAAAAAGTACCAATCAAAATGTCACACAAAAAGACCAACTAAAATTGTGCGTGTGCATTAATCGAAAAATGAATGAGCAAATGAACATTGTCAAGGCTCGCTATGAGTTATTGATAACTTCAAAAATGTACTCTGATCTCGTAAACCACACTAAAACCAAAATCTGCAAAAGCCATGTTTTTTGAAAGCGGTCACAAAAAGACCGCCAGAACCAACAACAACATGACATTATTTATGCAAAACCCATTACCAGAAAAGCCCCATAAGAAAACAAAAATCCGAACAAATATGATGAGTGACAAACAGCTTCAGCAAAGACAACTTGTCCTGAGTAGAGAACCTGAGCACCGAAAAACAATTTTGGGACGCGAAAACAAACATGAGAATGACTTTTTAGAAAGTTCTCCGACATTCTTACCTGCACACGCAAGTAAAATGATGCAAACATTCGACTTCCGACATGAAGTTCCAGGTCATCTTTGGAAATTTTGAGCATGAACGATTAGTTTCTTTAAACTCAAAACATTCCGTTCATCGTAAAATAGAAAATAGACGCTGCAATTGTCAAAAAGTGGTGGTACTTTAAGCCAAGAACATGGCGATTCGTTTTGGTGAGTGCAATTAACACAAAAACATTAAACTTCTTAACCATACTGAAACTCGAAAATCCCAAAAAAAGTTTTGATTTTGAGGAATTGCGTCAGTTATGCTTCCTGAAAACGCAAACATGGCAGGCCAAACGTGAATCAATTCAGAAAACGATTCAAATTCTGTGCAACACGGCAGCACCAACGCGTGAATGTCGCTGGACATACACAAGCCAAGAAATCTCCACAAGTAAAACAAAAAACGACACTAATAAAAACCAAAAAACCAACAAAAAACAAACGAAACGACAAAAAACCAGCACAGAAAAGCACTAGACGAGCACAAAATTATTGCATCCACCGAAGCCATCGTCGCACTTCTCATACGCGTCACTCGCGGCCCACAGACCGTCGATCAGAAACTTGAACTCCAGGCGACCGTTCAATCGCGCCGCAGTCGTGGTGCCCGCCAACGCCTCACGTAAATCCACCGTATACTGACGACCGTTCACGGACGAACTTCGCTGCAAGACCACGATCGGCTGCCAATCGGTGAAAGTGCCCGCGAGGCGTACCGCCGTCGGCAGCGGGCTGTGCGCGGTCGCCGGGCGCCAGACGAACTTCAGTGGCGTTTCGATGGTCGCTTTTTGACCGCTGGTGACGGCACACTTTGGCGGTACGTCAGGTTTGGCGGTCGGCGGGTTTTTCGAAACGGGCGGCGACGGCTCCGACGGGATCAGGCTGCACCCGTCGTCGTACGGCGGCGGTTTGCTACGGGCTTTCGCGGGTTTCTGAAATTGTTGTTGTTTTTTCGAATACAGTTTGAATGATCATCATCATCACAATGTACCTTTGATCTCCTGTCACGACAATCTATTAAAACATGTATTGGTATTGTTTCAGCCCTTCTGACACCAAATTGTGTGTTTATTCAACTGACTGGACTGCTTTGTTAGAGTGAACCAACCGTTCAGAGAAACAGCCAATCAGTCAACATGACACGTTGAACAAACTTCTTAGACCGGTAAACCAAACAGCAACTGCAAACAATCGCGCACCGCACCTCAGCGACCGCATTAGCGCCCGGCTGACAGTGTGCGAGCGCATCTGACGTCGCCACGTTCACGTCGCTCTCAATCGCGTCCATCATCGGAATGTCGTCACGTGACGTCAGTTCGACGGTCGACGCGCGATCCGTGTTCGGACCGTTTTTATCGATTGCGGTCGTTGTCGCGGGCAGGTGCCCGTTTGCGGAGGTCAACGACACGTCACAGTGGTTCTCCTTGTTGTCGTCGGTGGCGACCCGCAAGTACTGCAGTGACTCGGCCGCCGCTAGACCGTTCTTGTTTGAGGCGGGCTTGTTGGTCGTCTTACGACGAAAAGGATTGCTCAGTTTCAGCGAACTACAGTCGGCGCCCATTGTGGCCGAGCTCGAATCGGCGGTCGGGCGAGCTGCTGGTGCTGGGATGATGGGGTGCGGGGCGTGCGCTGTTGCTGTTGGTGGTGGTGATCCGGTACTGCAAAATCGGGGGTAAATGGGTTTTTTATAACTATAACGCACCGGTTCCGGAAACCATGAGGTACGAACTTCGGTGGAAACGGGCAATACTGCCCTGAGCCTAAGTTACCGTCGGCTCTGGAGAGAGTAGACCATTAGTTTGTCACTTTAGTTTCTCCATAATGTGTCTTGTCCACAGCGGGGTTCGAACTTTCCATCTACATAACGGTAGAAAGAAGTCCTACACCTGCGCTACAGACGCGACAACAGACGTGAGGTGACAGTTTGTATCACAAAAAAGACAAGCCGGTATCTGCAGTACGGCCACGACAACACACACAGTCTAACTTCATGGGAAAATGCGGCGGCGGAAATCTCGCCTTTTGATGTCTAGACAGACCACTGAACATGTTGACACTAATCCAATCAATAAACAATACCTATAAGGCAACAAACTCTAGTGGCAATTCAGAAACGAACAAAACAGAAGTAACCAAAATGGATGGGCCACAGGTTTGTTTGTTCGGTTTTCTGTTTCGTTATGAGTCAGAAGCATCTCTTCCAAAAACGTACCCAGGGCGGAGAATGGAAACAAACAAGCGAATAAATAACGAACATTAACCGAAACAATAACAACACTAACTTTCCTCCTTTGCTCCAACCTCTCTGGCACTCACCAATTCTGCTGTCCCACAATATCAGCTGTCGGCTGCGGTTGTTGTCGATCAAATGAGGCAGAAGAAGACTCACAATAATAGTAACGTTTTACAAGCCAATACGTGGCACACACCAAACCGGCTGCGGAAAGAACAGTGAACCCCGTTGGAGCCGCAATGGTGAACGGTGAATAAACGGACAGAACGTTGAACACGTCTGCTGCTGTTGCTGGATCGCTTGTGGAAGCAATTTTGGCGAAAATGCTCTTCGTGTGCAGTGCTTGTGTATTGCTTGGCTGTTTTGTTGATGTTTATACTGCAGTGATGAAGTGTGCTGCCGCGGAGAGCAGAGAACGCGTTTTCACAATTGTTACGCTGACGTAGCTGAATGGAATGAGTGAAGATTGGCAGTCTGAAATCTGTTTTTTTGTTTTTTAAAACAATGATCGGATTCCAAACTTATGAGTGGTCCTAAAAATAAGCCTTTATCGTCACTGACTTCTTAGATTAATGAGCGATCCGCTTTTCTGGGCTAAGTGAGAACGAATGGTGGGTGGGGGGAAGCTGCGAAGCGTGATGATAGCGGATCACTTCACTTGATTCGTCATCAAACCCTCAACGAAAAAAATGTGCACGCAGCTGAGCTGTGCACCTGCTAATCCAACGCACAGCAATGAATGAAAACAACCACACAGACACAGGACAGGACAAAACAAAGAAAAACAAATAATAAAGCCGCATGCCCAATAGCGACAGCAAGTATATTGAACAAGCTTTCAAAACAGTAAAAGGGAAAAATCAGGCAAAAATACTTATCCGCTAGGTGTTCGGCAATCGATTTATTTCGGCTCTTTATCGCATTACAAAACAAAAAAAACACATAAAAATGCAAGTTGCGATCAAATCGACTTGACAAGAGAGACAAGTGAATGACATAATTTGCAAAAATAACGCGAAAATAAGCGGAAACTTCAAAATTACCAAAAAAACAATAGAAATCGTGAATTGGAAATCACTAATCCAAGAAGAGAATAGGCAAGAAAAAACTTTACTGCCAAATAACTCCACAAAACGTGCAAATGAATTCAAGCCTGCTTGAACAAAACCCAGATCGTTTCAAAAGTTCACAAGAAAGCACAGAAATCGACCAGTTTTACTGATAAAAAACGTGAAACTTGAAGGTGGAAATAAAATCGTCCGAACAAATCAATTAAGCGTCCTTAATCGTGAGTGGAAACAACCAACGAACCAGTTTTGAAACTGAAAAACAGATTTTACAAAAAAATATAAAATAAAAGGTTCCCTAAAAAATGCAACCAATAATGGAAATAAATAAGCACAACACATATTTCACCCGGCAAAATAAAACAAGTATTGAAGTTTCCTGACATTGATTGATTTGAGAAATCGAAATCTGACGGATATGGAACGAACAAAAAAGTGAAATTTATCAGGTTTGAGGTGTGGTAATAAACCCGCCTGTGCATATTTGGAGATCAAAAATTCACAAGTACAACAAAAAATTCAAAACTTATTCACGTCGAAATTGTTTTCACGTTGATTCAGTGCTGTGGGAAGCAAAAAATGGCAGGTAGAATTTGGTATCAAACGTATTGTGCAGTGATTGTGATAAAGAAAACACAATAGAAAAACCAGAATCTAAAAAACCTGAATGACAAAATATTTCGATATCACAAAGAAAATGATTCACCAGTTTTGAGGAAAACCCGAAATCATAGTTCGTCCGCTGAAGAACTGCCTGGTTGGTCGAACATCTGAAAGTTTTTCGGAATCAAATAAAACCAAGCGCTGAAAATAGTTCAAGAGACCTACAATAACCGAAGAGCAAAACTGTCCCGGCTCGGTTTGTCCTTTTGTAGTCAACAAGTTTGTGTCCAACAAAATCATACCGGTGCGATGGTCTGGCGTAGCGTGCTGCCTACCACCTGCACCACGCTACAGCACGCCAACGCATGCGTATATGATGATCACAAATACACCTTTCTACGGTCATTTGGTGGCGTCAACTTTTCAAGCAGATATATTCACAAGTGCACGCACCAAGAAGACAACAGACACGTGAGCTAGCAGCAGTGGTGCATGCTGCGAGATTTGCTCGATCTCTCCATTCGAATGTTGCGCGCGAACGGCACCGCACGAAAGCACACCATCAAACACGATGACGTGCCAGTGTGTGTGTGTGTGTTCGCGTTTGAACGTGCATGCACCGGGCAGTACAACAATCAGCGAGTGGTAAAAACGGAAATCACGAGTGAAAACCACCAGCCGATACCATTCGCAAGTTCCTGGTCGGAAGCTGGTCGTGAGCGAGTGGCGGTGTGCCGTCGCCGGCCGCAGACAAGAACGGTTGCAGATTCGAGCTGCTGTTGTTGGCCGACACGCAGTCGAGCGGATGACGGCGCTGGTAATAATTGGGCGTGGTCGGATAGTTCTGACTCAACAACGATCGACTAAGGCTGTCTGGTGCGTTTGACTTGCTGTCGCCGAAGCTGCTGAACGAATGGCTGAAAGTTGGAGAGAACAATGACGAAACAATTGGAAGGCGAAAGCGACCAAAAAAACATGTGAGAAATTTCGCTCGGACAAGGGACGTTGAAGTATTGGTTGGATTTTGTTGTTCTGTTCTGTTTTGCACATGTTTTGTACTGTTCTGTACCACTGCAATCAATGGAAAAAAACGTTGATTTTTTTATCGGAGTTTCCTGCTTTTTCGCGAAATAAAATGGAATGGAATGGAAAATGATACCACCTCAAATACAGAAGTAACTGAACGACACCGTTCAACTACAGATCCCGACTGTGTTTCGAAAAGTTGTCTGCAGCAAACAAAGTGAAATTGCTCCGATTGAGGGCAATAACAGCAACCGATAAATCAATAAACGAGCCTTGGCCAGACCAGTACCAAACATCGACTAGCGGAAGGAAAAACGGAAACACAAAATCTTCGTTTATTTTTTTTAAACTCATCCGAAATTCGCGAAAAACACTTGAAAAACCTATAATCCAACGCCAACTTGTTAATGAGCGCGTTTTCATTGGCGTTTCGCCATTGTTTCGAGCGTGTCAATCGAACGTCGTGCGTGTGCGCTGCGGAACGCCCATTGTTGCTCGCAGCACGCTGACGCACGCGGCACTTTGGGGCTGGCGTGGACGCCAACGGGTGACGCGACGGTGACAATCTGAGTGACATGTACGCCATCAATGATAGCGTTTTTGTGGGTTTTCCGACGGAATCAACCAGAATTCTATGAAGGTTCTCTGCAGTTCTGCCTGGCGCAAAGCCAGATGCAAAAGAGCGGTGGTCTCACCATGAGCTGAGAAAAAAAAGAACGAATAACATCCCACGAACGGCTGCGGCTTGTATCGCCGGTCGCATTTCTCGCTGGACGCCCGCTTCGCGCATTCTCGTTCCTGTTCGGCGTGTTGCTCTGAATCGGACGAATCTGAGGTGTCGTCGTCGATCATAACCTGCGACATTTTGCCATGGAAAGCGCTTGATTGAACGGGTGTTCCAGCAAAGACAACCAACCACAACACTGAAAACGCATCGTAAAAAAACATCCAAAAAATCCCACAGCGAGGAGAACGTGAAAAAAACGGCTCGTCGAGTGTTGCTAGAGGAGGACTGGAGTTTGCACGAGATCGACACCCGAAAAACATGAAACAACCTTCACAAGGAGAAAGAAACTAACGAAAAACTTGTTTGAAAAAGCCGAAACGCACCAGTCGATGCGGCTGAAGATCGGGCGTGAATTTCGCCTGCGTGACCGGCGGCGATGAAACGACGCTCGGTAGGTGATCGATACGAGCCTGCAAGAATCAGCGACAAACGTATATTTTGTCACATTTACCATGTCCAGCCAGCCGCGGATCGCCCACTCCAGCCATGAATTGTGTGAAGTATCCGTGCATTTCTGACTGGCGCAAAGTCGCATGCAAAAGAGCTGCGTTGTACCGTTTTCTGCGCGCCGCCAATGCCCATCAGCAGGCGGCTGCCGTGGTCGCCGGATCGTTGCGTTCGTCCGTGTTGCTTTCGATGATCACGATGCGCGACGGGCGTGCTGAACCGCTGCCCGTCGCCGCTGCGGTCGTGTCGCTTGCTGACGCTGTCATCATCATCAGCGTCATTCGTCGCCGGCGATGTGGCGCGTGCTCGATCAGCGACAATCTGACCGTCATCACGATTGCTGTTGCGAGGCGCTGACGACTCTGCCACTGCCGGAAACACGGGCAGCGTCGCCGACAGGCGGTAACTCGTGCACGATGTCGTTGTCGTCGTTGTCGTCGTCTTCGGTTGTTGTTGTCGTGCGCGCTTCGTGGCGCTGCGTGTTTGCACGCCTATGTGGAACAGACCCGCCTTTTTACTCAAGATTTCCGGGACAATTTTGGTTTTTATGATGCTTGAATAAACCACCAATCGTATATTAGTTGAACAGCTTGGCAGTTTTTTTGGCCAAGAATTGTTGGCATTATCATGAAAACTGAACTTTTCAAGAGCAACTGAACCAACCAACCAAAGTAGGGGAGTTTCGCACCTTCCGGGTTTCTAAAATGAATGCCAAATGGAAACACAAAAGAAAATACAAGCACAACCGACCAGCCGGCTTACCCCGTCGTTCGTTGACGTTCTCACGCTCGTTGTTGAACTGTTGATGGACGTGGTCGTCTTGGTGATCACGATCGTGCACCATCATCTCATCATCATCGTCCTCCTCAGTGTCAATCAGCTCCTCGTCTTCGTCGTCGTCAAAACGCAGCGGTTGCACGCAGTGCACGGCATTCTCGCCAGCCGTGATCATTGACGGGGTGTGCTAAAAAAAAGCGAAACAAGTCAAAAAAATGCTTGAAAGACAAATAGGAAACGTTTGAGTCAGTTTTGTGACAGGTTTGTGCAAGACGCGCCAATGTGCGGAAAAGAAATCATTTCACGAAACGGGCGCAAAGCTACCAGTGGCCATCGATTCGAACCTGCGTTCGGAAGGACGATTTGCGCGAGACATTCCGATGGTGATGATGGTGATGGTGCACGTTGCCGGTGACCGCCGCATAGGCGGCCGTGATGACGTGCTCCCAGACGAACACGGCCAACGTCACCAGGTACAGCCACACCGTGAACGCGCAGTCGGCGGCCGTGTTGCACTGCGCACAACAGAACGTCAACGAGACAGGGTGGTGGATGGAATTCGTTGGATTGGTGGGAAGTATTGGTGTGAAGACAAACACGGTGCTGTTGCACTTGCATAGTGATCGTCACAAACAGCCACACTTTGAAACGTGCGCTGCTGTGTGTATTACCGTTTGTTCGTGTCCGCATGTGTTACAGTGTGACCGAACATATAAGACACTCCGTGACTTTTCAATCAAGGCGAGGACCAATTGCAGACTAGAAGTTGTGTTTTCAAGAATGCCGGATTTTTTCCCAATCGTGTGTGCAAGGGACAAAGAATAAACAAAATACCACGAAGGACCAATTGATTCGAAAAAAACACGTTAAATTTGACACAGAAGGGTTTTCTGTTTTTTCTTCTTTTATTCGAAGTTCGCGCGCTCCTTGCACCCTGAAAGAGCTGCCATGTTTAATCGACCATATCGTACTTTGTCGACTATTACGTACTGTGTCATAATAACCGGGCTGGGAGGGACTGACCATGTAAATTCAAAACGAATATTAAATTAACGAGTTCATCTTACCTAAATTGCAAACCAAAACAAACAAAACGACTAAAAACGCCGTCAAAGCGCTCACCAAGCACCGCCAGGAGTGATAGAGTTTACGACGATAGAGCACCGGACGAATGGAGGACAGACGCAGCAACTGATCGGCCGACGGACGCAGGCGGGGATCGGCGTTCATCATCAATTGAATCGCATGCTGCAGACTCGGCGACACTCCTGCAAAGTTTAGGGGGCGCACGATTTTTTGTGCTTTGATAGGTCATGTATCTAGATAGAAATCATTATTTAGGTAGAAAATACTACTAATCAGTCAGTGGTCGTAGAATTCGAAATGCAGCAAATCAATCAATACGACCACTCAAGTTGTAAGTTGTACTGAAAACCGGTTCATCTGTGGGAACACGGAACGGAACGCGCAGGTCAGACCAAAGTGGAGCCTGGCTACATTCGACAAAAAGATTCAAAGTATTCCCAAACATTCTAATAATCTACCGCTGTTGGAAGTCGAACATCATATCGCTTCATTTAATGAAACAGATATTCGAAGAATACAACGGTTCAATTTAATTGTCCAAAGTAGTCAACCAGCATCCACCGCTCATTTGATACGTTTCAATGCGACATGCTGATTGGCCGCCCCACAACGGTGCAGCAATCAGCGTGCTTGATCACAAACCGAATTCGATTTTTTTAGACACACAATTCACCTGATATTGTGGTTTAATGAACGAATGGAAAACGAAATATCGCCGACCGGCAGATAAAAAAAAACGAAATGCGGCGAGCCAAGCCAAACAAACCAAATTATGAGATCAAAAATGTAAATCATCCAAGAACAAAATAAAAAAATTGAACAAACCAGCTAGCAGGTCGTCCGGAAATTGGTTGGTGCGCAGCATCTGCCATGGCGCGCCACGCATCGGCACGTCGAGATCGGTGGACAACTCGAGAATCGTGATGCCCAAACTTGAAATGCAAATGCTCACAATTGGAATCAGGGCAGGCCAGCAGGAGGCAAAAGCAACAACAACATGCGAGTCTCTCTCTATCGAGAGCTCTTGTGAAATATAGCGATGTTTTATGTCCTCTACATCACGCCAATCGAGCAGTCAACCAATAAAGATCAATCAACATTCATCCAACCAATCAATACCGACCTGAAAATATCGGCGGCTTTCGTCGGCGGATGCGCGAGCAGCTCCGGTGCCATGTATTTTGCGTCGCCTTCTTGTGCGTCCTCTGTGCCGCCCTGAAGTGTAACGTCGCTCAATCAATCAATTGTGAGGTTTCACGAATCGAGAGGTCAAATCAACGATTTTGCAAACCCTAGAGATACTAATGTCACTTGCCCCCCTCCCCCGGTGAACAAACCTTACGCAGATCGCAGACCAGTCCGAAGTCGCCCAACTTGCAGATCGAATCGGCCGAAATGAAGATATTGTCCGGCTTGATGTCGAGATGCAGCAGGTCGTGGTCGTGCAGATGTTTCACGGCCTGGAACAGGTGCATTGCAATGTTGGGCTTGTTGGAGGCATGGAACGTGCGAGTTTGCGCTGTTTGGGGGCGTGTGTCGTTGACAAGGAAAGCTGAAGAAAGCAACTGACCAACAATAAATCCGCGAAATAATTCCAGACAAGACGCTCCGGTAGCGGCTGCGCCACGTCGGCTAAGCTGAAAAAAGAAACATCTTGTCAACGATGAGTTGACCGCATTTGAACTGCGTTCTCAAATGGGCTGCTCGAATCGCTAATTTTTTCACACAAAACACAACCACACAAGACTAACAAATCAAACCCTGGTGTTGGGTTGCTTACAGATAGATAGATCTTCGGTTGCAACGTTCATTCGCGAGACAATCACACTACTGGATTAGCATCAGCGTGCACAGTCACCATAAGTAGCAATAATTACACCTAATGAACTGCAACATTCGACGTCGCCAGCAGCGGTGGTCATGATTCGATGCGAGCACGTATGATCTTTTATTTTGGTCTCGCAACTCAACGCACGCATAGATGGGTAAACAGTTTAATGAATGACGCGGGAATTCAAAATTGGTAAAGTGATCCGAGTCCCCTACATAAAGCCGACTCATTTAGGCGACTTTGAATTGCCACATAAAGGTTGAAACTAGTTTCCTTTCTAACTCTGCACACGCATTCAGTCGCAGAACTTGAAAAAAATTGATATTACCTGCACTTGCACAGCTCCTGCTGGATGTACAGACGACCGCGCTCTTCCCAGGCGCGATACAGACGCACCAAATTGGCGTGCTTCGGCAGTTGCTGATGCTTGAGCACCTCCGTCAGTTTGGCCGATCGATCGCACTCGGAGCGAAAGCCCTCCATCGAGCGCTTGATCGCGTACATGCAACCGTCCTCCTTGCTGCGCACGCGGTACACCTGAACACCAACGGGGCTTTTTTTGGCTCCCTCTTCGCCTTGGTAGCAGTGCATTAAAGACAAGTGTTTTTGTTTGTGGAAAAACAAAATCAAACAAAACGCCGCACCTCGCCGAACGAGCCCTCGCCGATTTTGTCCTCGATTTCAAAGCACTGATCGAAATAAGTGGCACGACTGCTGACGTCGTACGCACTGGAGAGCATCTCGAGAACTGCAAACGAAAACCGCAGAGTAAAGCGCCGTTCAGGCTGCGCGAACGCCACTCTGCGCACTGACACAAATAAAACTGAATTGAATTGAAAATGAATTGAATTGAAAACATCTCCGTGCTTCCTGATTTCAGCGCACAGTCAACTGCATATTTCATATGTGGTGTCAGTCAACCAATAAAAATTACTTGTGTTTTGTCTTGACGGCGGTTCACAGCGGCTTAAAACGAACTGGTCTCAAAACAACTCAGAAAAACGCCGAGCAAACAGCGCAGCAGCCCCCAAACGAACAACTGTCCGACTGCGTGCGAATGGTGACGAAGTTCGGTCGCTGATCGCCGAATCGGTAGCTGTTGAAACGGTTGACGGCGGGCGCCGTGCGGGCAGCCGCCGGTATCGCGCCGTAATGCCGCTCGCTGCGGAGCGTCTGCATGCGCGGCGCTTTCTTCGCCTGCGAAAGTTAATTTTGCTTGTATTTCAATTATTATCATCCTGCAAAAGCGCGGAACTGGAAAAGCCTGCGTATAACTAGAACAGAAAAATCTGTCATCAAAAGAACAGCAGTTTTGTAACCTTTCATGTAAAATTCAAAAGTGAATTCGATTCATCGATGGGCGGAAAGCAAAAACGTTTACGACACAGAAATTTTGTTGACGATTGGCGGCCGACACATATTGGACAACATTGGACAACAAGAAACCCACCGTTTTTGTTGAAAACGTCGCTTCTTTTGTTGAACTGTAGAACTTCGGCACCGGCCGCGGCGTCTTGAACGACATGTCGAACGACGACGACATGAATTCGATAAGATGAATCGCTCAGCTGTGTTTTTGTTTGCTCTTCGCGATTCCGATTTGATTTTTGAACTCTCTTGTTTGGTTATTTTCTAAAGAGAAACAACGAGACGAGACCGACTCGTCATTCAAGTGCACTTTTTCACATCAAAAATTGTCCTGTTTTTGGTTGAAATGCCAACCCACTTTTTCACATCAAAAATTGTCCTGTTTTTGGTTGAAATTTCAGGTTGGTATTCATGTCGCAAATTAAATGTCTGCCAACGGTGCATTATTACCGAGGAAGCAGACAAATGCTAATCAGAATGAAAAGAAAAGAAAGATAAAAGCAGAAAAGAAAAGAACGTTTGTTTTGACGAGCTTTTGGTTTCATTCTTTAGTTTGAGAGTTAAATTTGAATCTTGGGAAGAAATCTGATCTGAGTTGTGAGTGGAGTGAACGAAACGACGACGACATGCTCACAATTGGATTTTTGAGTTTTTGTTCGGTTTACTTTCTAATCAAGATTGATGAATTGCTCGAAGAATTCAATTAAACGATTCGAAAACTGAGTATGCAGTGGAACGACGACGATTCCCTAGAATGGTCTTTGGTAGATGACGTGGAGATGACACAAACAACAAACGGAACGGGAACAGCTTCATGGTCATCATGGATTCTTTTTCTTTGGCGCTGGCATGAATTCAATTGGGAGCGGCTGCTCGGCTAGCTAGCGATAGCTTGACAAACTGCATTCAATTGACCTGATAGAAATTGAATAATAAGTGTCGGATTGAGCAGTGACATGATTTTTGGATCCTGCCTATTCGACACTCGTTTTTCAATTTTTTTTGAAAATCAAACATTATTTGCTGAAGACTCACGCAAATCCAACACGGACGCTGGAATTGATGCGGTCAGAAGAATTCTGATCTGATTTTAAACTGAACTGAACTGCTGCACTGCATTGAACTTGGATCGACATTCAACAGTGGCTGTGTGGTTTGGGTTCCATGTTATGGTGGCGCAGGTGAGCTGTGTTTCAGAGGCCAGAGCAGTCTTCAGTTTTTTTAAAAGTGAGTAGTGTTTGATTGAAAAGTTACTCAGTTTGAAAAAAATTTGAGCGGACCTATGTTTTCAAGCAGTAGCGAAAGCGGGACCTCGGGTGAGGGGGGGGGGTGTTTGCCAAATTTTAGAGGGGGTGTCAGGTGCTTTCTCGGTGAGGGGGGGTGCACGGGCAGCAAATTTTTCTGAGGGGGGGGGGGGTGCACTGGCAGAAAAATTTCGTGAGGCGGGGTGCACGGGTAGAGATGTCAAGAAAAAAAAAATTTTCTATTTTTTTTCTTTAAAAATTTTTTTTTTTTTAATTTTTTTTTAAATGAAAGTTGTTCAGAATTTTTCAGGGAGTCCGAATATCACCATCTGAGGAGCCACCGACTTACCACGTGACCCCCACTCATATGGGAGGAGGGTGAAAATTTCAGACTTGGTTTCGGCGACCCCATTTTCCCACCGACGACATCACGTCTCGTGTTTTGCCTCTCAATTCACCTCAAATAACATGGAAACAAGTTCCACAACAAACCGGTGTGATCATGCTGACGACACGAGGCGAAACAGCAACGAGCAACCAACGAAGTTACGCTTGCAGTGGCAGACAGTGCAATTTCCACCTTTCGAGATCCTGAAAAACGATGCGTAAATGTGAGTTCTCTGCTTCTATCTCACCTTAGCGACATCGGAATTTGTTGAACTAGCCTTTGCGACGCTCAAGTACTTCAATGCGCGAGTCGATCATCACTCACCAAGGCTGAAAACAGTCGATAAATCAATCCAGAATACCACCTGCAGCGTTGAAGACTAAGTGACAAGGTAAAGTCAAAGAAAATTTTTGTTGAACTTTCGAAAAATTATGCCAAAAACGGCATTTTCAGGGCACATTAAAGAAAAAATTTCAAAAATTTTTAATAAAAAAAATATAAAAAAAATGCTCATTTTTTTTACTTTTTTTTAAAAATTTAAAAAAAAACTTTTTTTTTGACCCTTACATCTCTATGCACGGGATCGCACGGGTAATACCAAATTTTTGCCTTTGAAAAACAGAAATTCTTGCAAAATACAGAATATTTTGTGCAAACAACGTGCTTGTTTGGTCAGAAACAACAAAATCTATGCAGGGACAGACACAAACGTCAAGAAAAATGCAAAAATTGCGGTATTTTTGGGAAAAATTGAGATGAGCTTGACCACAGTG
Source organism: Theristus sp. LFF4_11 (assembly GCA_030248135.1). Taxonomy (NCBI): domain Eukaryota; kingdom Metazoa; phylum Nematoda; class Chromadorea; order Monhysterida; family Xyalidae; genus Theristus; species Theristus sp. LFF4_11. Next base: position 43,209 of record JASANC010003967.1, read on the forward strand.
GTTGCTTGTCTGTTGGTTGTGTTATATCTCCGAAAACAGCGTTTTACGCTGCTCAAAAACACTAGTTTTGGTGTATTTCCTATTTTGAGTTCAAGATGCTAAGTTTTGGAAAATTTAGGAGCTGGGAAGCATTCGTTTTTTTCGGTTTTAAAACGGTTTTAAAACGGAAAAGAAACCGTTTTTTTCCTGGCAATATAAAAAACCGGTTTTTACCAACCCTACGCAAAACCTAAAAAATTGATAATACCCCTTTTCCAAACCGTTATTATGCTTCTTTTTGCGTTTTGACCCTCAAGACGCCACTAATTATCTCCAATCCAATCCAACAGCTTAGCGGCTTGAAATTCAATCAATTACGATGACAACGCCACGACACTACCCGAAGCAGCAACCAAACAAAGTTGCAGTGCTTGCAGACCGTGCAGCTCGGAAGCTCAGAATTCACGATTTGAAGCAAAATGTCACCTTGGTTGCATCGGAAATGTTCTTTTTTTTGCTGCGGTTTGAACTGTTGATCGTTTTATTTGTGCATAAATTCGTTTTTCGGTTTCATGTTTTGTTTCGTAATGAACCAACCAAATCGGTGCTGAAAATATGAATCAAAAGCAGCTGATTAACAACAAAGTTACTGAAGTTGTTTTATCAAACTGGGATTTCCCAACGTTGTTATTTTAGATCCCTCAACCCAAGTGTTTCACCCAAACTCAAATCGAAAATCTGACTTTTTAGAAGAACTGTTTTGTGCTAGCTTTTCAACTGATTCTGATGTTTTCTGTTTTGTCTGAGAAAACAAGCACAATTTTTGACAAATTCCTAGACCCACCACGGCAGACGGTAAACCTTGGCCCGGTAAAACCAGGTCCCGTCAGAGCAGGTGTTCATCATCCCTATTGTTTTTTTCCGTGCCATCCCTATTGTTCCAAAACCCGATCGTTTGAAAGCGTTTTTCAAAAACCCGCTGTTCTATGAATGCCCAATGAACTGTTTTGCTAGGCACAAAATGCCAGTTTATGCCTTCTCCGACCGTTTCTAAACTTTAGTGGGCCCGTCTTCGATTTGATTTTGCCGGCCTGCTTCGAACGGGCGTCTAGTTTGACCGTCCTCGGCACAACACAAACATAGTTGAAAAACAGAAAGGAGAACTCAAAATTCAAAACAAACCTCAGTCAGACAGGACGCAATTATGCCGGAAAAACCAGTTTTGAGTTCTTTTCATTCGCGCACCGGTTCCAGAAACCACAATTGAATTAAATGCTGTCAGTTCTGAATAAAATTTCTAATTGAGATGTGCTTGAATTGAGAAGATTATGTATGCTGGTGATGCTCGTTATTGAGATGATGGTTGAAAAATCAAGCATTGAATCGGCAGGTAGGATCAATTAAAAACGCTGCCTGAAACAATGCCTGTTCTCCAACTCATCTTTTGTTTGATTTGAATCCTTTAATTGTGTTGATTCGGTCAAAGCCTAATCCTAAGCCAAACCTATTCCTAACCTAATCCTAACCTAAGCCAAGCCTTTTCAAGAAGGTAGATGTCAGAACAATTGCGTTTTGAACAAGTTTTTGTTGGGGCCGGAGCGTGTGCACGCGCGCTAGTGGATCATGAGCATGAGCATGCCGATGCCACGTGCGCGTGCGTTTTAAAAAAGAAGCGCCAGGCTAATTGTCCCCAGCTAAGCTAATGCTGAAGTGAAGACAAACATACCGCCTTGAAATTCGATCAATTCTTCTGATGGTGTCGCGACGACACGACACGAAGCAGCAACCAGACAACGTAGCGCTTGCAAACGGAGCAGCGAGCACAATCGGACGCTCTGCGAGGCGAATCGTCACCTTATCTGCATCGGAAATGGTAGGCTAAGCTTTGGGACGCTCAAAAACTTCATCGCAGATGTTGTCGAAGCCTAAAATCAGTCGGTAAAACGGCCCAAAATCGACTGCTAAAGGTTTTACGAGGTATAATCAAAGAAAATTTTTGTTGAACTTTCGAAAAATTGTGCCAAAATTGAGGTTTTCAGAGCATATTAGAGGAAAATTTTTCGAATTTTTTTTTTTAAAAAAAAATCGGCATTTTTGTTTTTTTTTAATCACTTTTTTTTAAAAAAAAAAAATTTCATTTTTGTTTAACAACCCTAGTCGTCACTGTACCATGACTGACACCCCCCACTGAAAAATTTTCGGCACCCCCCCCCCCCCCCCACGTGACGACACCCCCCCCCCCCCTCGAAAATTTGCTTTCGCCTTCGGTACTGGGGAGTGGGGACAGGGTTGGGGTAAAAAATTTTTTTTGGGTGGTAGGTTCCGTTCCGTTCGTTCGATCGAAACGTCTCGTCGTGCTGAGTTCAGCAAGAGCATTTTCAGAATGATAAGAGTCTATAAGAGCGAAAATCGTGTTTTATTGAAATTTTGTCTGTTTTGAAATTGATTTTTTTCGGTATCCTAATAGTCTAAACGGGATCATGATCATCGCATCGCACGTACCGTACCGTTGGCTGAGTGCATATCCCGCACGCACCGCACTCCTGAACATAGACAGATGTACTATAACGACCACGGTAAAAGAACAAACAGAAACGAGACAAAAAAAACTGTTCACTTTTTCACTTTTCTGCTTTTTTGCAGAATCAGTTTTTGGACCACTGTAATAGTGATTAGAATTGGAATAGAAGAAACAGCAGTTCATTATTTAAACCATGCATTTATCAACAACAAAATTACAGGCGGAGGTTACGAGGTAGGGTTGTTAAAAAAAACAAAAATCGTCAAACGAAAACTGAATTGCTGTGTCGAACGTGAAACATGGCGCCGTCGTCACCGCGAAGTGAATACGTGATACGTTGATTTAGGCAGGCAGAATGACTGCGATGCGAATGCGACCTATCGTTTCCTGATCTGGCCAATCAACGTTCAATCAACGTCGCGTCGCAAGCAACGCCACGGACAGTGCTGTTTATATGTTTTTCGTTCCACACATTTTTGCTCGATTTTGCTGAATTCATGTTTTTTTAGATTTGCCGTGTCATGGAGAGGTCGAGCTCAAACGTTCGAACGATGAAGGTTTGCAAAGTGGAGCTAAGCCATTTGACAAACGTGTCGCACTCCACCTTGTCCATGTCACCAACGATTTGCTTTTGCGTGCATTTTGCAACCAAATAGAGATAGATGCAATTTTGGGGGGGGGCATTCAAATCAAATTTGTCAACCAGCAAATTTGTGCTATTGCATATTACAAAAATGTTTTGATAAAAAGTCCAAGTTCCAGTGCAGGACTAAAAAAGGAAGGTGTGTCTAGAAGGAAAGTTGCATGAAATGCACAAATACAAAAATACAACACCGTCAGATCCCTGTATTTCCAAACTCATTATTCAACAAGATCAAAAACAAAAACTTCCATTTTGCAGACGTGCACCACGGTGAGCAAGCGGTGGCGTCCAGCAGCACGACGGGCAACTACGACAACACGAGCTACATCGGTGCAGCTAGTGCATCACAGCCCTCAACGAAGCACTCCACTGCTCATCGGCAGCCATCAACTCGCACGCACACCACCACAGCACCATCATTCCCGTCGACCGTATTCAGCGTAGTTGCCAACCGCCACTGACACCGCCAGTCTCTCTGCGAATGACACTACCGCCAATTGGAGACTCGTCGCCACCTCGTCCGCCAACGTCGCCAATTCCGAACCATAATCAACCACCACAACGACGGTGGCGGTCATCAGCAGCAGCAGCCGCAGGTCACTCCAATCGTGCACCAGGAACACCAGAAAAATGCGAATTTATTGGTCATAAACGACCTTCCGGCCGGGGAAATGCGGGGGAAGTGGACTTTATGAAGTGATTGATAGCTAGCAGCCGGCTGGGGACAGCTCTCAAACAAGTAGGTTGGACTCACATCCACGAACGTCAAACTCGTGACACTTGAGACTAAAGTACAGTCGAAATCAATGTCGGGTGGTGCGATAATCGTGAAACCAACGCACTCCGATAAACCGCTGGTGGCGACGCTGAAAAACGCGCCGCAGACGTGGGACAGCAAGTCGGTGGCACGTGCGACGACGGCGAAACTGAAAGATGTCTATAATGATGAGGAAGCCGATCAGCGAAGGACGCATGAGAAGATGGGCCGAGACTCAATGGGTGAGCGAGCGTGAGTAGTTGAACAATGGCAAACAAGACAAAACAGGTGCTGTGCTGGTGACGCCATAGGGCTATGCAAGACGATCACGCAGCTCCATTGACAATTGCTGGCAGTGCCCCTGCGCCCGGATGCCTTCGACCCACGCAGACACAGCCCGTGGCCCTGCGTCGCCCACTCATCGCCCACAAAACATACGCTAGTCTTGGCAAAATGAATGCGAAATTTGAAAATCCCGAAGATTTTTACCCTAGAAAATGTTTTTATCATAACCGTCAGAATTTTCTAAGTATCACTGAAACTGCGTACACATTTTATGAAATGACCGAAAAAAAGGGGTAAACAAGAATAAGAAACAGCGAATTCAGAATCGATGTTTCGCGCACACATCGTGTATAGAAGATCACCACGAAAAAAATTCTCGTGCACACACTATACCTATGGATTATCTACCTGTGTGCAGGAGAAAAAATTCTCAGCTCCTTTTATGTTAACAATGCGAGGCACTGTAAGTTTGAAATTTCAGCGCGAACGAACCACGGGCCATATTATGTCTCATCCGCTGTCCGCTTCGCTCCGCTTCGCTCGCGAATGGACATGATTTCGGCACAGCACTGTCTGTCTAAAAAGTTGACGTCTCGATTTTTTTCAGATCTCGTTGCACATAAATGGCGTCAGCCGCTGTTGCATTTTATGGCAGGCAGTCAATCCAGGTCCGGTCAAATCAGGCCGTTCGAAGGAGACCCGCTAAATTTTATCAGCGGTCGGAGCAGGCTCGGTCAAGCCACGCCCGGTCGGAACAGACCCAAATTGAACGGTTTGGTCAATGGTCAAGGTCAGATTCCTTTTTCACTGCGGCTTTATTCGATGTGGGTTTTTGGAATTAGAGTTTTCTTTTGGTTTTCTATTGTTGACTATCCTTACGAACAACAAACAATAACATCTTTGTTCATGGGCAAGATCGGTTGATTGTGATTGCCGGATCGATGATCGATGCTGAGCCGTCAGACTGTCAGCCTGACAACTTCAGAAACTGTCAAGTTTGTGGTTGTGTCAAGTCAAGTCAGAATTCCCAAAAACAGTGTGATTGTTTTCTTTTAATTTTAGACAAAGCCTAAAAACGCCTCAGTGACTATTTTTTGGAAACCTATCAAGATATGAATCATACCATGCAACTGAACAACTGTGTTTTGCTGATTTTCAAAGAATTCCAAAGACTTGAACGTGATTTGCACAATTATCTGACTGTGATTGCTCAATTAAAACTCGTCAAATAAAAGTGTCATACTTGATTGATTCTATTTGATTCTATTCTACCTGATTCTATCCCGCATTTGATGCTACGTGAGTCGCAATCTGTGAAGCTAAAGTTGTTTTTGTTCGATAATTTCGATTTTTGATCCTGTTTTGTTGCAAAACCTAAAAGTAGCTGAGGCAAATCCAAAAAAGTGATTGTCAGTGAGTCAATCTTCAGGTTGCGCAAGCAATCTGAGCACTGTTGTGGCATTGTCACAATCATTTTGTCAGTCTCGTCAAGCGCAAGATCTCCTTTGCAATACAGGAAGTTAAGACTGAACGCGACCAATGTCAGCTTCAGTGGAAGGCGACGTTCGTCGGCGTCGTTGAACAAAATGTATGTCGCCGGCTCGTGGGTTTGTGTGTGTTGGCCCAATTTACTTTCTTTTCGTCGTTCACTGACATATACAAATCGCCATTGTTTTAATAAAAGCGTTGTTTTCATTTTTCAAAAAAAAAGAAATTTCGGAATGGCTCTCAAGGGTTACGGTAGTTTAGACTAATAGGCCAACCGATTTTTTTTTGAAATTTCCGTGACTGCTCATGTTGCAAATTGAGCGGAGCGTACTGAACACGCCTTGACAATGCAGGCAACATGTTTTTAAACTAGGACTTTTCTGCGAAGAAGGCTTTGCTGTCGCGGAGTTGACTTTTTCAATCAATTTAGGATCGTGATCGATGTTTTTTCAGAAATATTTTGTTGTGTGATGTTGACCTGTCTTCTGTTTCAATGTTAAAAATACAACTGAGTCGTGATCAGTACCGTGGGCGGGGGGGGGTGGGGGGGGTACACCCCCCCAGAGCACCCGAGACCGTCGGGGGGGGGGGGGGGGGGGGGGCACCGTGCCACCCCCCCCCCCCCCTAAAACCGGGCACCCCCCATCCCATCGGACCCCCCCCCCCTCGAAAATTTGGCCGACACCCCCCCCCCCCCCCCCCCCCCAGAAAATTTTGTTGGGGGTAACCCCCCCCCCCCCCAAAATTTTCTGCACACCCTAAATTTTTTTTCGAAAATCATGATTTTTTGTCTATAAAGTCCATAATATAAGCTGAATATATGATAACTTGACCATCTTCATTGTAATTTCAAAGATTTTGCAGCAAAATTTAGCGTTTTTCCTTTCAAATTTGAGCGAAAAAATTTCATGGGGGGGGGCCCGGCCTAGGGTTGTTAAAAAAAACAAAAATCGTCATTTTTGTTTTTTTTTAAAAAAAAAAATTTTTTTTTTTAAAAAAAAAAATTTCAAAAATCAAAGTTGTGCTAAATCAATCAGGGAGTCCGAAGAACCACATATGATATGCAAGCGCCTCCCGAATGACACCCGTATGGCGGAACTTTGCAGATTTTGTTTTGGTGACCTCAATTACCCCTTTTCCAAACCGTCACCATGCCTCTTCTTGTGTTTTGACCTCCAAAACGTCACTAATTGTCCCCAGCTAAGCTAATGCTAAAGTGAAGACAAACATACCGCCTTGAAATTCGATCAATTCTTCTGATGGTGTCGCGACGACACGACACGAAGCAGCAACCAGACAACGTAGCGCTTGCAAACGGTGCAGCGAGCACAATCGGACGCTCTGCGAGGCTAATCGTCACCTTATCTGCATCGGAAATGGTAGGCTAAGCTTTGGGACGCTCAAAAACTTCATCGCAGATGTTGTCGAAGCCTAAAATCAGTCGGTAAAACGGCCCAAAATCGACTGCTAAAGGTTTTACGAGGTATAATCAAAGAAAATTTTTGTTGAACTTTCGAAAAATTGTGCCAAAATTGAGGTTTTCAGAGCATATTAGAGGAAAATTTTTCGAATTTTTTTTTTTAAAAAAAAAAATCGGCATTTTTGTTTTTTTTTTAATCACTTTTTTTTTAAAAAAAAAAAATTTTCATTTTTGTTTAACAACCCTAGGGGGGGGGGGGGGGGTGGACCCCCCCCACAGAAAATTTTGAAAAAATGCACCCCCCCCCATGGGACCCCCCTGGGGGGGGGGGGGTACCAAGTTACCATAGGTTGGACCCCCCCCCAAACTTTTAGGTCGGACACCCCCCCCCCCCACGGTACCACACCCCCCTCGAAAATTTTTTTGGGCCCACGGTACTGGTCGTGATTCGTGAAACAACAAAGAAACAATCAACGAACAACGGAAAACGGGATCGAAGATCGAGTCAACAACACATACAGACACAACTCACCGATTCAAAAGATGATTTGGAGAACAGGCATTGTTTCTGGCAGCGTTTTTAAGTTGATCCTGCCGATTCACTGCTTGTTTTTCAACCATCAATTTCAATAACGAAACGAGCATTCACCTGATCGCAACCATTTTTTTTTTGATTAATCACATCACATTAATCACATCGAAATCGGAAATTATTATATTATTCAATAAAATCCCTCAAATCTGATTTTGCAACGATTTGGCATCATTGCGCTTCGTCTGATTGAGGTTTGTTTTGATTTCTCTTTTCTGTTTCAACCATTGTGTTGAACCGACGTCGAGGGTGGTTAAACCAGACCGGTCGGAGCTGTAGGCCGGTCGGGAAGCAGGCCGCAGGCGTAGACCCACACAAAAGTAGGCCCGCCTGCTCGGAGCAGGCCTAACGTAAGGATGTTTTTTTTAATTTAACTTGAAACAATGTGAAATTTTTTTACTCTGTCTTGAAAATTCGATTTTTGGCTTAATTTTTTGAAATTCGACAACGTCGAAAGTCGACGAAGCTGTTTGGAGCGACCGACTTCAATATCGACCACGACACGAACCACCAACGATCGTCATTCTGCATGTCACCACTGCCGCCGCAGCAAATCGACTATCGTGAATAATTTTTTTTTATATTTGAAGCACGCCCCCCAAATTTTCGGCACCCCCCCTCGAAAATTTGCTTTCGCCTTCGGTGCTGCAGCCCCCACCGATTCCAAAAACCCGAAGGTACCAAACAACAGCGGGTTTGGGGAATGGACGGCTCACCATCCCGTGGAACCAATACCCTCGCCACGTGAGGGACAGCCTCAAAGCCCCGCTAATTGTTCGAGCGCAGTTTTGCCGGCGATACGACACTGGGCGAGGATACTGCATTGAAAAGGAAGAAATGAATTCTGGGTGTGTATGTTCGTTGGGTGCTCATCAACGTTGCTGTTTTAAGTTTTAAGTAAACACTGTTTTTCATGCTTTGCTTTGGCATATCGGTTCATTTCTTGGTAAAATTGATGAAGGAAAAAAACTTCGTCAAACGTGTTCGTGATGCAACCGAAAACCACCTCGTCTCGTCTGATGTGACCCTGTGGCTGATTCTATAAAACTGAACAGTTGAACAATTTATTAGTGAACCGTGAATTTTCGAACAGAATGATTGGATATAGAGATGTAAGGGTCAAAAAAAAATTTTTTTTTAATTTTTTTTAAAAAGTAAAAAAAATGAACATTTTTTTTATTTTTTTATTAAAAATTTTTGAAATTTTTTCTTTAATGTGCCCTGAAAATGCCGTTTTTGGCATAATTTTTCGAAAGTTCAACAAAAATTTTCTTTGACTTTACCTTGTCACTTAGTCTTCAACGCTGCAGGTGGTATTCTGGATTGATTTATCGACTGTTTTCAGCCTTGGTGAGTGATGATCGACTCGCGCATTGAAGTACTTGAGCGTCGCAAAGGCTAGTTCAACAAATTCCGATGTCGCTAAGGTGAGATAGAAGCAGAGAACTCACATTTACGCATCGTTTTTCAGGATCTCGAAAGGTCGAAATTGCACTGTCTGCCACTGCAAGCGTAACTTCGTTGGTTGCTCGTTGCTGTTTCGCCTCGTGTCGTCAGCATGATCACACCGGTTTGTTGTTGAACTTGTTTCCGTGTTATTTGAGGTGAATTGAGAGGCAAAACACGAGACGTGATGTCGTCGGTGGGAAAATGGGGTCGCCGAAACCAAGTCTGAAATTTTCACCCTCCTCCCATATGAGTGGGGGTCATATGGTAAGTCGGTGGCTCCTCAGATAGTGATATTCGGACTCCCTAAAAAATTCTGAACAACTTTCATTAAAAAAAATTAAAAAAAAAATATTTTTTTTAAAAGAAAAAAAATTGAAAATTTTTTTTCTTGACATCTCTAGTTGGATAGTGTTCTATGAAAAAGAAAAGTGAACAGTGAAATTTTGAAGCTGAGTTTTTTCTGTTTTCTTCTCGGAAGCCAAATGGCATCCGCGCTGGCAAATCTGGATTCTGGGTGTCATTTGAAAATTTTGGATGCCAACACAAAATGCCAAAACACAACACAATAATGGCAAAAAACAGTATTGATTGTTGTTTATCTTACTTTTTTATGCAAAAACCGAATATTTTTGACTTCACTGGTAACTCTACAGTCATCTTAAGTCAGTTTTGCCAAGTTCTGGTTTTTTTACTCGTTCGTAAAAACTCATAATTATGACTCCATTTACCCTTTGAAAGTTTAAAATCAACAAAATACCGTTAATAAAAAATTTAAACATGGGCCAAAAACTTGCGTGTGGTGCTCCACAAATCATGTGGTGAACAGATGAATGACAGACATTTGCCGGGCAAGGTGAATGAATGAAAAATGGACAGAAACAGGAGAATGGACGGAATACAAAGTGGCAACGTGCGCACGGTGCAGACCTCAACCGCAAACGAAAGGTTGAAAAACGCACCGCCAGCTTCATCGGACAAATCCTTCAGTAGTACATCTTCGAGTGTTGTGGTGGAATGACATCACATGATGTTTGTTGCATTTGCGTTTGTTGGTTGGAATGTTGCCGCACACAGAAGAGAATATCATTGGATTAGATCAATTCAATTTCATTTTCAATGGATTCTTTCAACTTGATTGGTTGAACAATTCTTTGATTGAAAAAACAAGTGTAGAATTGGCAGGATCCAAAAATCCAATGCCACTGCTCAATCCAACACTTATTATTCAAATCAAACTGCAGTTGCAAACTCAATTCACTCGGTGTTTCAATGGGAATGCTGTTCGGCTCGCTCGACGTCGCTCTTCTCAGCTTGTGCCAATGCCCATGACGACGAAAAATCATCAACACACAAAACAATTCCACTAAATTGATGCTGGCTGAATGGTGAGTTCGCCGCAGGGGCCAAACGATAGCCGTCGTTGCCCCGTCATCTGATCTTCTATCGTCAAATCAAATCAAATGAAACCGTTTATTTAATTCTTCAATCAATTTCTTTCTTGATAAAGAAAGTTTTGAACCAAAAACTCAAAAACCTGATTGTGATAGAACCTGTCATCGTCGTTTCGTTCCACGCACTGTTTAGATTTTGATTTTCAAACCATGATTCAATTCAAATTTAAGTCTCAAACTGAAGAACAAACCACTGGTTCGATCAAAACGAACGTCCTTCTCTAGTTCTTTCTTTCTTTTTATTTTAATTAGCATTTGTCTGCTTCCTCGGTGATAATTTACCGTTGGCAGACATTTTGTTTTGCAACATGAATACCAACCGATTTGAATCAAGTCCGTTTTAGCAATGTCCGACAACGCGCGTGTTTTACCTGAAGCGGATTTCAGAAAAGAAGGGCAGCCGGACAATTAGTGACGTTTTGGAGGTCAAAACACAAGAAGAGGCATGGTGACGGTTTGGAAAAGGGGTAATTGAGGTCACCAAAACAAAATCTGCAAAGTTCCGCCATACGGGAGTCATTCGGGAGGCGCTTGCATATCATATGTGGTTCTTCGGACTCCCTGATTGATTTAGCACAACTTTGATTTTTGAAATTTTTAAAAAAAAAAAAAATTTAAAAAAAAAAAACAAAAATGACGATTTTTGTTTTTTTTAACAACCCTACCCCAACCCTGTCCCCAGTACCGAAGGCGAAAGCAAATTTTCGAGGGGGGGGTGTCGTCACGTGGGGGGGGGGGGTGCCGAAAATTTTTCAGTGGGGGGGTGTCAGTCATGGTACAGTGACGACACCCCCCCCCCAGGCGTGGGCCATGGGGGGGGTAGGGTTGTTAAACAAAAATCAAAATTTTTTTTTAAAGTGATTAAAAAAAACAAAAATGCCAATTTTTTTTTAAAAAAAATTCGAAAAATTTTTATGCTTTTTTTATTTTTATGAAAAATATATGCTCTGAAAACCTCCATTTTGGCACAATTTTTCAAAAGTTCAACAAAAATTTTCTTTGATATTACCTCGTAAAACCTTTAGCAGTCGATTTTGGACCGTTTTACCGACTGATTTCAGGCTTATACAACATCTGCGATGAAGTTTTTGAGCGTCCCAAAGGTTGGCTTACCATTTCCGATGCAGATAAGCTGACGATTCGCCTCGCAATCTAAATTTGAGCGTTCAAGCTGCTCCGTTTGCAATCGTTACATTGTCTGGTTGCCGTTTCGTGTCCTGCCGTCGCGACACATCATCAGATTTGATCGAATTTCAAGCCGGTATGTGTATTTTCACTTGGGCTGGGTACAATAAGTGACGTTTTGGGGGTCAAAACACTAGAAGAGGCATGGTAACGGTTTGGAAAAGGGGTAATTGAGGTCACCAAAACAAAATCTGCAAAGTTCCGCCATACGGGAGTCATTCCGGAGGCGCTTGCATATCATATGTGGTTCTTCGAACTCCCTGATTGATTTAGCACAACTTTGATTTTTTTTTGAAATTTTTTTTTTTAAATTTTCTTTAAAAAAAAACAAAAATGACGATTTTTGTTTTTTTTAACAACCCTAGGGGGGGTGCACTATTGTAGAAAAATTTCTGGGGGGGGTGCACACCCCCCACCCCACCCATGAGATTTTTTCGCTTAATTTTTGAAGGAAAAACGCTAAATTTTGCTGCAAAATCTTTGAAATTACAATGAAGAATGTCAAGTTATCATATATTTAGCTTATATTATGGACTTTAAAGACAAAAAAATCATGATTTTTAAGCAAAAATTCATGATTTTTGGGTGGTCCGAGAAAATTTTTGGGGGGTGTCACTGTTACTTAGGTCCATCTAGGGGGGGGGGTGGGTGGGGTGTCTGGCAAATTTCGAGGGGGGGTGTGGATGGTCCAGTGTCAGGTTTTGGGGGGTGGGTGTCGCGTGACCCCCCCCACCCCCCCACGCGGAGGTCTCGGGTGCTCTGGAGGGTGTACCCCCCCACCCCCCTCGTCTTCGGTACTGCCTGTCCCTAGCCCTGCCCCTAGCCCCATGCCATAAGACCACCGTAGGGTTGTAGCCAAGTTGTTTACTGAGCGTGTGTTAAGTTTTGAAATTTGCTTGAAATTTGAAAATTTCAAATTCAAAAGATTGTAGGTAGCCTGAGACTTCGCAAGCCTGTATTAGAAGGCAACCTAAAGCGCCATTCATGGAGTTCACGAAGTAAAAAAAACAACAGCGCGCTTCAGTTTTGTAGCACACGCACATTCACGAACGCGCGCGCTGAAGCGCGCTGGCGGCGCGCGCTATCATGTATGAAATGGCGTCAGCCGCTGCAGCATTTTAGGCATTTTGCCCATTCACGGACGCGCGCGCTGAAGCTCGCTAACATGAATGATGAAGTGAAGCGGCGTCAGCCGTTGAGGCATTTTGAGTCCGGTCATCAAATGTGTGTGCGCAAATTCACTGATTGTTGCTGTCATTGACATTCTTTCGCAAAACATCGTTGTAAGACTTTTTTGATTAACCCTTTAATAATTTTCTGAACAGATTCAGTCTGAACATGGTGTAATTGGTCTCAAAATGAGCGTGACAGTGAGAATACGAATACTCAACAAAATAGAATCGTAGTGCAGGAAATTTATGTGAAGCACAATCGTGCGACGGTGTGAAATACCGATGTGCGCAGCTGTAAAAACTGGTATGTAGCCCGCAAGAACCAACTTTGCGAGCTTTGCTTCATTACACCGGCTGCCTTGCAAACTGGTTTTTATCCTTGCCCTCAAAATCCTCTAAATTATCGGCAATCATCTCCAGCTGATTGGTTTGCGATTGGTTTGTTTTGTGCTCACGCATGCTTTCTGTGCAGGTCACGTTTCTCTGCACTTCAATGCAATGCCTGCACTGAAAGCATGCATCACGTGATCACCAACCAATCAGGTGATTGCCTATAATTTAGAGTTCGACTGAACAGTTGTTAAGCACTGTGCTTAAACAACAGTTCAGTCCAAAAACAGTTCAGTCGAAAGCATTAAAAAAATGCGCGTGTATTTCATCAAAAAATTCAAACACATCAGAATAAAAATAAATAAAAAGTCTCGGTGTCTGTCACTCAAATGCACGGTTGAAATGCAAGATCAAAAGACTGCGTTGAACTGTATAATTTCAACATTTTGATAAAATGAAATCCATTTTGAAATTTACTACGTACAAACAGAATACGCGTAAGCTTCAGCATTCCGTAATTGTAGACGTGTCAATATCAAACACCGTTATGATCGGACTCTGAATGGTAGATGGCAATGTTAGCGGTTCTATAGTCGTTTTTTCTGATGACGGCTCAAACGTCGCAGCTTCTTCGACTTCCATTTGCTGAAAAAAGGATTGCCTGATTTTGGAAGCACAACAGAAGTGCAGCATAGAATCGAACACAATGCCGGTTTGAATGCTACATGATATAACACAGGCAGACACATTTGCTAATCAAACGCCTGCTAATGTACGTATTTTTACGCCTTGCTGGTCTCTAAACCAAAGATTTAGCCTAAACCTGTACGTACGCCCTAAGCCCAGTCCTAAGTTAGCCCCAAGCCAAGCCTTTTTAAAGAGAAAAATGGGTGCTTGTCATGTGCAAGGGCGCGTGACTGGATCATGAGCAATGAGCATGATGCCAATGGTGCTGAAGTTTGATAAAATGCTACAGTATTTTGCCGCACCTCAACCGTTGGTTCTGTTTCCGTTTCTTCTGGCACCGGCGCCGGACAGTCAAACGAACCCTAAATAACAACAGGTTTCGTTTGAAGAAAATATTGGTTGGTTGGTTGGTTGGTTGGTTGCAAAGTTAGGGTTCCAACGTGTGTTAATTTTTCGGCAACAAGTACCGTTTTGATGTTGTCTCCTGTTGCCTCTTTGCCATGATAGCAACGAGAAATCCTCAGGGTGGCACTGAACTTTTCTCAAAACGTGAATAAAGCGACTCTACCTGGTACGAGAGTCGTCGGCTTTCCCGACCGCCCATCGGCAGCGAGAGCGACGGCGAGTTTGCGCTGGTCGCAGTGGCGCTTTTGCCGAACGAACCCGGAGAAACCGGTGACCTGCTCGAGGGACTCGGCGAATCGGCGCGAGCTGCCTGAAAGCGCAGTTTGCTTCACGCGTGGACCAGCCAGCTGAGTTTTAGTCAGAGTGTGTTACACTCGGGGCCTAGATGGTAGCGTTGTCTGTGGGATCCAGCCCCTCGGTGGGGTGTTGAGGCACATGCTAATATGACAGCGAATCTCGATGGGCACCATACTCGACGGCGTTCTGTAACGCTTTTCTGGGTTAGTCCTGGCCAAAAACATCGTCTAAAATCACCGTTCGTTCGTTCGTTCGTTCGGGTTTTTATTTAGCGTTGAGGTTTTTGCATCGGGTTCAGATCTGAGTTTACTCGGATTCATCCGATGTTTCATGGTGCATTGGGATTAAAAAAAACTTTAAGAGACTCTGAGAAAAACAGTTTTATTAGAAACTGAATGTTTTCACTCTAAATTTACAGTTTAGCCAACTTGTTGCCTGTTCACGTTCGCTTGTGTTCACATGATTCGCAACAGACTTGTAAATCTGAGTGTTAAACTCTGAGTTGAGTGAGTTCATGTGATCTGTTGGTTGGTTCGCGTTTTCTTTTTTTTTCACCGAAGCACACTTTCACCGACGAAGCGTTTTTTTTTTCAAAGCGTTTTTACCGACGATTTCCGGCGACCGAGGACCGGTCGTTTCTCCTCCGGCGTCGGCGAACGAGTGAACGCAATTGAGTTGTTGCTCGACTTGTTCAGTAAGTTGCCGAGATTCAAGTTCAATGCCATCTCCGATAAACGACGCGAGATACGTGGATAGCCGGAGACGACGTTCGTATGGGACGACGACGACGGCGGAGGCGGTGGCTTCACCGGCGATTTGATGCCGCCACTGCCGGCGGTCGGCGCCATTGCGCTGCCAGAAGTGGTCGCCAGTTTTGCCGCCACTTTGTTTGCCGGGTTGATCGGTATGCTGCCTGAACAATGATGGTATTCGATTCTACCAAATGTGTAAGTGAGAATACGTGTGCGCTGTTATTTTTTTGCTACTAAAACTCTTACTTGAATTCGATTATGTGCTATAAGAAACAAAAAAGTCAGTTTTACAAGCAGCAGCTTTTGATTGCCGTTCAATAGCCGTTCAATATCTGTAGCTGTTTTTGTAGCCGTTTTAGTGGCTGTTTTATTTGTCGTTTCAGTAGCCCTATTTTCTCAACAATACCGTGCTCAGCGCCGACGAGTTTTTGAATTTTCAGAAACGACAGAAAATTCGTTGAGAGCGCTGTTTCGATGTGCACGATCGTGCGGCCCTCGCGTTGACAGTGGTCGGTCAGGAGTTGATTGATGGCCGGCTCGTTGCTGTTGAACGCGTAGATCAACGCGGTGAAGCCGAGGTTGTCCTGCGACATGACACCGTCAATCGTAAACTATGATCTTTTATTTTGGTCCCGAAACTCAATGCGCCCATAGATAGGTGAACAGTTGCATGCAGGACGCGGGAATTCAAAATTGGTTAAGTGATCCGAGTCCCCTACGTAGGGCCGAGTCACTTAGGAGACTTTGGATTGCCACATAAAGATTGAAACTAGTTTTCTTTTCACGTCTGCACACACATTCAGTTGCAGAGCTCGAAAAATTGATATTACTTCGCCACAGAAAATGGCATTGCCACGCGATGCCTTCAATTATGTGTAAGTTAAAAAAACAAAACAAGTTTGTTTTCATATTCAAATTTCGCGCGCTCATTGCACCCGAAAAAAGCTGCCACGTTTGCTTGGCCACACCATACCGTACCTGAACGTGAATGTCGGCATTGTGCTCGAGGAGCAGCCGGACCAGCTCGGCATTGCCGCCCATCGCGATTGCGTACCTGTTTTTTTTTGGCGTTTCAAATTTTTTTGTGGTTGGCAATTCAAAAAAAAAATTTCGAGACCGTTTATTTCAAAGAAACTGATTGTTTTCTGTTCGCACGGCTTGGTTCAATGAACAAGATTTCAAAACAACAGAATCGTTTTGTGATTTTTATACGAACATGAGCGCCGTCTTGCCGAATCGATCCGGCGCGTTCACGTCGACGCCGTGCTGCAGCAGAAGCTGCAGAATCGTTCGCGACTGATCCTGACTGCAGTCGGCGCGTTGCGATTGATGCTTGCAGCTGGGGCCCTACGGAGAACTCAGTTTCGTTCGAAACACCAAAGACAATACAACTAACAGGTTTCCACGAAATGTACAACAAGGAGATTCAAAACGTGTGTAATCAGGCGCTGAGTGTGGTTCTTCGCTCGTATTCGTTGCAATTCGTCTGTTTTTCTTTAATGTCGCACTCGTTCATGTACCAATACCTACCGGTATTTGTTTGAGAGCTTCTGAGAAGCCTTCAGAAACGGTACAAAAATGTTGGCCGTCATTTCTCTCCATGGTTTCACTACCAGTTTTTTCCTTCTCTTTTTCGCATTCTCATCCGACCTGGTGAAAAATGCAGAACACGTGCAGCGCCGTCTGACCGTCGTTGTTCGTTGAGCAGGCGTCGAAACCGCCCTCGAGCAACGTTCGGACGAGACGAACCGCGCCTGGCGATAAAATAGTGAAAAGTGACAAACTATGTACGTGCACTAGTAGTTGCAAAGAAACTGACCATAAGATTGTATGTCCGTAACGGTTCGTTGCTGACCAAGGTCAGTTCGGTGGCTACTAACTGATTACCCATTCACTATTACTATTATCGTTACAGGAAGACCGCGTGCACAAAAGTTTCACGCGTTGGGGAAAAGCCGGACACCAAAGCAGACGCATGACGTCATTCGACGTCTTTCGTCAGCTACCGTAACCCAATTTTGAATTCCCGCGGATTCTTGAAACGTTTTTCCTATCCCTGTGTGCAAAGGCATAGAGAACCGGGACCAAAATGAAAGATAATATTCACTATTACTAAACACCATTACTATTCACGCGCTGAGTCGCAGAATCGCAAACAGAGACGTAGAGAGAGAGAGACGGACCCAAGCTGACCGCACGACACAGCTGATTGCTGCGCGTGTCGACCGTGCACGTGTCGACGAACACGCCGTAGTTTGTGGGCGATCCACCGTGCGCAGCGCCGCCGCCGCCGACCGAGTCGCGATCGATCAGCATTCGCACGAAGTTGATGCCTCGCGGCGCGGCGCACGACGACGGTGACGGTGAGCCGGTCGCACTCGCCGACGGCCACAGCGGCAGCTGCGTCATGTTGCCGCTGCTCGTGCTTCGTGTGGGCGTGCCGCATTTGCCAGTGGAGCGCGCGTCGAGTTTGCGTCCGGCGTTGTGGTTTGCGGACATTTTCTTGTGAGTTTTTTTACTTTTGTTGCTCGTATTACCGGTTCCTGACTGTTACACCAATGTGTTTTGGTTTTACCAGACAACGGTCAGAAGGGATGAATTGTTTTTTTTTAATTTATTGAAAGTTATAGTTGTGACGAGAACTGTTCTCACGCACGAGTCACAACAAAATTTACTATTAAAATTGAACTTTACGTGTTCTCAGATGGTAGGCAGTATAGTGAAATAAGTCGTGATATCAGTGATATTTACCCACCTATCTCACAACATGCGAACATAATTTTAGAGTTGAAATAGTGGTAACAATAAAGAAATAACTTTTTCTCATCGGTGCTGTGGTTGCATTCCTGTCATTTATCTGAAAATAAGCAGCAATATTTTCCACAAGAAGCTTTGCTGCAATAAAAACCGATTGCTTTTTGTGGCAAACATGCATCCAATAATGTAATAAAAAATATGACAAATGCACAACTTGCGAATCTGAAACACCGCATGAAAGGTGGGCGGTCAAAAACATTTCAAGAAACCACCAGAGACAATAATTTATCGAAGTGGCGACAGCCACTGAGCCGAAAGATCTTGACATTTACACATTGTGGTTATGACATAATGACATAAGATTTTTCATGAACACATTTTTAATCCACTGTGGCGACGTTCTGGAAGTTACATGTACGTGGTACATGAATCTCGAGGAAGATGAAATGAACAATATATCGCCACGTACGTGAATTGCGTGGTTTGCAGCAATGAGGCCATTGTTCGAAATAAGAAGACACGAAATAAAAGACGATAAAAGCAGCAGCACAAAATTGATTAGCTTTGTCTCCAAAACAACAACGCCTGCTTGTGGTGTAGTGAGTATAATATTATCAATTCTTTATTTGGTAATGCGCGCATAGAAATTCAATTTCGCTCGTGTGGCAGTTTTAATTGCGCGCAGTTTCGTGGCAGACGCGGGAATTCAATTCCTGAATTCCTGGAAGTGACCTTAGTCCGGAGGATACTCAGGCATACATACCGTA
Source organism: Theristus sp. LFF4_11 (assembly GCA_030248135.1). Lineage (NCBI taxonomy): Eukaryota > Metazoa > Nematoda > Chromadorea > Monhysterida > Xyalidae > Theristus > Theristus sp. LFF4_11. The sequence continues at coordinate 62,146 of JASANC010003967.1, forward strand.
AAGTCTTGCATATAAGGTCTCCTTATATAAATTTGAAAATCAAAAATTTCTGAAAAAAGTGGAATTTTGTGTGACAGCCTTATAAGTGGGTCTTATAAAGCGAAGATTCAGGAAGTCCGGGCCTTATAAACGGGGTGGGATTTCGACCAATTCAAAATTTTGATTTTTTGGTCTCCCGCCGTGTGACACTCCGCCCACTTTTGGTTGGGGGTCTTATAAGTGGGAGGAACCTTATATGCAAGACTTTACGGTACTTGAATTGCCGCATCAATTCATCAAACATGAGACTGTAACATCAACAATACCATTGGTAGCTCAACAATTTTGTTGAGTAGGCGTTCTCCGGTGATATATATTCTCCAGTCATGTGATTGCAATGCAATGCACCACTCACTAGTGCTTTCAGCCTCCCTCAACCATCCGACGCCGACCCAAGCATCGATGCGACAATCCAGCAGTCACGCTTGGTCGACAAATCTTGTAGGCACGTTTTATTGGAGATGTTGGCTTTGTTGGCGATTCAGATAACCTTGCGTTTTCTTCTATGATGGTTGTTCTTCCGATAAACAACTTTCCGTTTCTTCTCGTTCTCAACAACTCGTTATTATTGTTCAGTAAAAATGAGAACAGGTTAAATGAACAGGAATAAAAAGATTTTGGGTTTTTTTTTGTGATCATCCAGAAAATAAAAAGTAATCCTGAAGAGTGACGCACACGAAATTCGAAACGAATGAACGTGAAGCAGCATTTTTCTGAGCACTTCAATCAAAAATTGCTATTATTCTCAGACGCACACTTTTCAATTTTCATCATAATCTTTCTTGCATCATTTTAAAAGGTCACAATAACAAGTGACGCAAAATCTTTCTAGTGAGTGAGACTGGACAAAAAACAAACCAAAAAGGAGCTCGTTTATTAGCAGATTTCACTTCAAAAATGCTCGGATACCGTAGGTAGTTGGCACCGGAAAATTCTCCAATTTCAGTAAAAAATGAACTTCAGGAAAAAGTATTTCTGACATTGCTGCAAAAAACTGGCTTGTCAGCATTTTTGCGTCACTTTTTCAGCTTTAGCAGCATGCATCTGTTGTGATGTCTGCCGCCGAAAAACGGAGCAACAAAAATCGAATTATTTGAACATCCGCAAAATGTGGCGCATGGATGATTTCAATTCTCTCGTGTAAAAGCACTGCAAAAAATGTTTATCGGCAAGAATATGCTCGCGATTTTCGTCACTGATGATAGCAAATGCGAATTGCAAACCAAAAGGCGACGAAGAAACTGTGAAACTGGCTCAGATAAAATGAGCGGAAGGCTAGCATTGTTGACAAACGAAAGATGACACAAAATGAGCCTGTGTAGGCAGATAGATATGGGGATGGGGTGGCAGAAATGTCATTTTCACGCGTCATGCCTTTTCATTTCATTAAAATTGTCACTTTGAATTTATACCCAGTTGAACGTCGTAATAAGCATTGTGGTGACCGAACAGCAAGTTTTTGCGTGTCACAAACAGTAGCAAAAGAGCAAGCAACGCCATCCGTTTTTTTTATGATTTATCTTTGATTAAACTGGACTTTGGTCACGCACGCTGTCGCTGACCAACGTTTTTTCACCGGTTACGACGGTAATTTTTCCTGAATAACCGGGGACTGTCCATGACACAGTGAATGCCGTGCAGTCACGGTCAAACATACCGGCTGAAGGAGAGGGATGGATGGCGGAGCGCCAATCTTCCGTCAAATGGCGTCACACAGTCTCAATATGCTCCGGTAGCCAACCAGTGCGCGCAACAAAATGGTTGATCATGCGAACGAACGAGCGGTGATTTTTAAAAAGCAATGTTTTCAGTCACAGCTGACCCAGAAAAGCATACAGAACGCTCACTGTGCATAATGTTGATTGGTGATCTTTCATGCGCCTTTGGTTTCGTTTCCATAATTGGAAAAACTACCACGCAGTTTCAATTTCAAACTTTATTCGACCAGAGAAAGAAAAAGAACAACAAAGCAAGACTAGAGATCTGCTGAAATATCTTAACCGAAGATACGTACGCTACACGTCTTCTCTTCTTTTCCAAATAAATCACAACAAAACGAAATGTTAACAATAACAAAAACAAATGACCCCACGCTAGTAAAAACAATAAATCTGACAAAATGCAATAATCATGATCGAATAGTATGTGAGCAGCTCCCCAATTCAACCAGAACACCACCAGTCATAACTTCTGCGGTTCCACGTCAAAATCATCACTCCACGTGCGTGCTATCCAAACTCCGATCGCAAACACAGCAAAGCCTTTCACGAACGACCTGCCATGAAACCAAGATAAATTAGGAAACCGTTCCGAATCACCGCAGTTTAGGAGATATGCACAGATGAAGTTTTGGAAAATGCAACAAAAGTAATTGCATGTGCCATTCTGTTTGCAACACCCCAGTTCAAATTTTTAAAGCAACATTCTGCGGTTGCTGCGGTAAACCAGACATATTTTGTCAATGCAGTCATCCGTTTTAACGGACGGCACGTTGGTCCGCCGCCGGATGGGCAAATTGTCCCTTTTTGCACCGTTCCGTTAATTGCGAAATCTCATTTCGTTCTTTTGCGCTCAATTTTTCATCTCACTCTCAATGCTGCCTCACTCAACAAAATGTTTTGCAAACCATTTGAACGGATCGTTGTAGACGTCCTTGAACAGTTGCAATGGTGAGACCCGTTTAGACGGGCGCACTGTTGGCCCGCCGCTGGACGGACCCGTCGGCCCGCTTGAACTGCTCGGCCCACTCGGTTGAATGCGAATCATTACTTTTTTTTTCTTTTTCACGCGCACAACAAATTTTCACTGGGAAGTCGTTTTGAAACCTGCAAAATGGTTTTCAGTGTAGTTTCACTTTCACGTTCAGAAATTGACCTCGTGTTCAGGCAAGCATTTCGTCGGGCGTGCGCATTGCTTTCGAACTCTCAGAAACAAAGCCAATACCCTAATTATAAAATGTCATGTCAGATGTCACCGAAATTACACAAATAAGACTGAAACAAGTGTGAACATAACACTCAGTGTGTACAAAACGTTTTGTACTGTTACAAAATATACCTACATGTGCCTAATTTACATGGAAATTGATACGAAAAGTAAGATAAGAAAATGGAATCAGATTGAATGATGCACAAATGTGCTGCTGTGTGCTGTGGATCGAAAACGATCTGAATTCTGAAAACAAGAACAAACTTCACCATCCGAAAAGACTGAATTGGAAAAACAACAACAACAGGGATCACTAATAGAACAGTACAATGATACTGAAATTGCACAATAATAAACGATACAAATCTTGCGCGTGAGGAGTGCGTGGCACTTGATGATTTCAATTGAACTTCTGCGAAACAGTCAACTGATGAAGTGCGACACAGATTTCATTTTTTTCAGATTTCTTCACCATTTTCTTCCTAAAATGAGCACAGCAATAAACATAAACCGCGAGTTGCTGGGAACATTTCTTTTGGCGTTACTTTGTGTTGCGGTCCACACGGAGAACTACTGGGGTAAGGTAGACAAAGGAGGAATGCTTTTCTAACATATGAATTTGGCTTTGTTGCGGAATGCCTATTTAGGTTTTTTCTGTATCCACAGACTTACCCTATAGCTTATCCAACTATCTGATTGGTTGGTGATCACGTGATGCATGCACTCTGTGCAGGCATTGCTGTGGAGAGGTGGAGATGGTTTGCTCAGAATGCACGCATCACGATCACTATCCAATCAGCTAGTTGGACATGTTTCAAGTGCTGTTTAGACTGCAAGTGCGTATCCATCTATCGGTGCGTAGCCCATCCCCAAGCGCATTCAGCCCTTCCCAGTGATTCCAACAAACAGCCCGCACTCCTCTCAGAGCGCCGCACACTGCGCTGCATTCAGTACCCGTCCGAGCCACTGCCGCAATGCAAGCTGTATCTCCGCGGCGAGTACGATAATCCGGTGAACCCGCGGTGCTTCGTCGAGCCGGACCCGCGCGGGTCAGACCCGTCGCAGACGCGGTTCACGTGCCCGCTACAGTGCCCGAACGACACCGGCGACTCCGTGACCCTGAAGACACCGCACTCCGTGCACGGCTGCGTTGATCACTATTCTTACGGCACCGACCGGGTTGGCTTGTTTTTTTTTTCAAATTTAGCCCAATGAGAAAAAAATGAAAGCGGATTTGATTTGACGATTCTTGGAATTGACCGCACTGAATTTGAAACCCGACCATGTTTTTCTTCTCAGTGTCTTGCCCGCTGATTGGTTGCGTCACGCTGATACGACCGATAGCTCTAATAAATAACCAGCCAATCAGCTTGCCGACCGTATCAATAGAATGTTAGATTGTTAAAAAAACATATAGGAGACCCTGCATATGGATCAGAAGTCAACATCAGTCAGGTTGAATGTGTTACAACGCTTTCGAAAAGTTCACGGAACAAAAAAATTGAAGGCAAGAGTTGTTTGCTCAGGTGACCCTGCGCGACGGGACGACAGACCGGCACATGTGGAAAACGGTCTATAACAAACTCGACTGTTTACACCAGAACGTCAGTTTAGCAATTTGGTGTCGATTCGAGGGCGAACGACCGCAATACGAACGCGAACAGTTTGGCAGTCATGAATTGTCGAATGAAGTACTGCAGGCAAATAATGTGCTCAAGAATTGAATTGAATAAATAAAAGAAAGCCGGTCTGGAAAGCGTACATTTTCTTTTGACATTTTCGACTGAAACTGAGAAAGGCCTTTCAGCCATAAAAAACACACAAGCCTTAAAAGCAACATGCTGATTGGCTGTATTTAAATGGAAGGAATGGCCACCATGATTGGTCATCAGGAAAGAAATGTAGCCAATCAGCTAGCAGTGCAGGAATCGATTCACACAAGTCTATTGTAAATAAACCCATACTGTGATAAGTGGTCGTTGACAAGAATAGTTTCTGTGATTATAACGCATGTTAAAAACATGGTGTCTTTTGATGAATAAAACGACATACCAAGAAAGAGATTGAGAAACTTGTAATTTTTTTCAAAAAATAAAATTTATGCATTTTTTCAACTTTTTTTAAATATGCACTGGTGAGAAAAACCAGTTCGTCAAAAAACTGAAATAACAGTCGACAGCACACCGAAGTTTTATTCAAAACGTATTTTTACATATCACGATACCAATGTTCAAGCGATCGAACAAAGCTAATGAACAAAATTGTGCAAAGATTGCAAATTATCGCAAAGGGATCATTCAGTGATAAAGTTCATCTGTTCAATAACAATGCTGTTTACAAACTTAGCAAGCGTTGTTGCATTTCTGTCAGAGTTCTGACCCAAAATTTGTCGATCACAATTCAAATAAATCGTTTTTACAAACTTCAAAATGAGACAAGGAGGATTACTTGACCGAGTCGGGTAGTATAGATCCATAATAGTTTAATTCCAATTCCAGGATGCATAAATTCAACATGCTTTACAGTTTGACTAAATAAGATTCAAACGTTTTGTTCAGTTAGTCACTTACTGAACAATAGTTGCTCTGTAGGTGGAACAATAATTTCACAACAGACATTACGCGTTGAGACCAGCTACCGTAACCGATTAGAACCGGCAAAACAATAATGAAGCATTCATATGTACAATAGTGACAAATTAAAAAAAAAAAAAAAAAAGGGGTTTTTTTTTTTTTTTTGGGGGGGGGGTGGGTGTGGGGGGGGGGGGGGGGGGGGGCCCCGAAGGGCACCTTTTTTTTGTGGTGGGGTGGGGTGTGTGTTGGGTTTTAAAAAAATATTGGTGTATAGGGGGGTACAATTATCTAAAAATGCGGGAGACGCACATAAAAGGAGGAATATGGCCTTGTGTAAGCAGTGAGAAACTTTTTTGCTTCGTAACTATTTTCAAATCTCTGATGTGGCACACGGATACAAGTACATAAGAGTCATATTTTTGCGCCGCGTTTGTTTTGCTGAAAAACCTAAAAAATCTTCAAAAGCGTTTTTCATATTGTCCTCTTCAGTTAGTGCGAAATCACAGCATGTGTGAAATTCTGCAAACTCTGTGCAGAAACAAAAAGAGACTGCAAAGCGTTGCTGCAGATTCGCTCTATTGTTGATGACGTACGCACAGTACGTACACACCAGTGACAAAAATGTGTTGTCTTCCGTTGATTTTCACCCTCCTTCCCAGTTCCAAAAACCCGAAGGTACCAAAGTCCTGTGGATTGTTGTAGGAGGAGTGTGGATGTTGGCTGAACCGTCCGTCCCATGAGCCATCGCCTTCGCCACAAGAAGGGGACTTTGCCTTCACCACAAGAAGGGGACACATTGCCTTTGCCAATACTTCTGCGCAACGCTTTGTTCTTGGCAAAGCAGTGTCAGTGATCGAAGATGTAATCTCTGTTTTGGTAGTATTACGTCACTATTTGCTCGAAATGCAGCGAATGTAAGTTTCTTTTGTCGAAAAAAGAAGAGGGCGTCCATGTGCAACCGAAATACCGTATTACCTCTAATAAACCCCCATGGTGGTTTATTTCTTCAGCGACTTCTGGGGGTGGGGGTTTATTTTGGGGGGGGGGTTTATTTTTGAGGGGGTTTATTTACAAACAAATTCTAGGGGTGGGGTTTGTTGAAAAATGGCAAAAATACCTTGCATGGCAAGCAAGAAACTTCTACTTTTCACAGAGATTTCCTTTTGTAACAGCCTTTTGTAATGAAATTACCCCTAACTCATCCCTTTGGGGCCTTTGGTAGCACAATTTCACCAATGTCACTGCATTCAGCCACTGAATTCGCTAGGCATGTGTTTCAAACAGGTTTCTAATAAACCCCCATGGGGGTTTATTTTTGTGGGGGATTATTTGGAAACTTGTCGAGGGGGTGGAGGTTTATTTTTGGGGGGGGGTTAATTTTGGGGGGGTTTAATAGAGGTAATACGGTAATGAATAAACGGCGCAAAAATATGGCTCTTATGTACTTGTATCCGTGTGCCACATCAGAGATTTGAAAATAGTTACGAAGCAAAAAAGTTTCTCACTGCTTACACAAGGCCATATTCCTCCTTTTATGTGCGTCTCCCGCATTTTTAGATAATATTCTGACTTTTACATAAGTCCCAAAAATCGGACATAGTTCAGAATGCGTTGTACATATTCTTCCGAACTTCCCATTCGGCATCAGCCCACCGAATTTTTATCCATTTTTCGTTTTGAAGAGATGTCGCCAGCTTCCATAGCCGATTTACCCAAAATCGTCAGGATTCAGTATCTAAAATTGCTCACATAAGAATATGAATCTAACCCAGAATCCGTGATCAGCGCATTGAATTACCCTGGACTACACAGGTCTCCTGTTTTTTTGTTTTAGACCGACTTCACCAATTTCCGCGGGCGATTCGCCCGAAATCGTCACAGTCATTATCCTAGCTTGCACACACACAGAAACTAACCAGAAATTCGTGATCAGCGCATTGAATTACTCTGGACTACACAATTTTCTTATTTTTTGTTTTTTGCCCCGATTTCGCCAATCTCCACGGCCGATTCGCCTAAAATCGTAACGATTCAATATCTAGAGTTGCTTACATTAGAAAACTAACCTAAAATTCGTGATCAGCGCATTGAATTACCCTGAACTACACCATTTTCTTATTTTTTGTTTCTGGGCCGATTTCGCCAATTTCCACGGTCGATTCGCCCGAAGTCATCACGATTCGGTATCTAGAGTTGCTCACATAAGAAAACTAACCGAAAATTCGTGATCAGCGCACCGAAGAACCTCGGAATACATTATTTTCTCATTTCTTATTTTTGGACCGATTTCGCCAATTTTCACGGCCGATTCGCCCGAAGTCGTAACGACTTTGGTTATTTAGCTGGTATTTGTTTAACTTAGGTTTGTTTAAACTAACTATATGTTTGAATTTGAGCTCTTTAGCTGTTCTTAGTTTTAAAACGGTTTTGCAAACTTGTTTCCTGATGTGAAACTGTCACTGTTATGGTCAAAAACATGGATATTGATGCGATCAACTGGAAAAAATACCCATTTTTCGGCATTTTCTTCACATTTTTCAACAAATGAAGATCGAATTCAAACTCTGCGTAGTTTTTTACCTCAGGAAACGTTGTTGGTTTGTCAAATGACGTTTTCTTGCACACGCTGAAATTGCAAACGTACGTTAAAATGCGCATTTTCTGTCATTTTGTGCGAAAAGGCTAAATTTTGAGCCTTGGGGAGCATCGTAGAAAAAAATAAATGCGAAATTTGAAAAATTTAGCAAATTTTAACTTAGAAAATGTTTTTATCATAACAGTCAGAATTTTCAAAGTATCACTGAAACTGCGAACACATTTTATGACATAGCCGAAAAAAAGGGGTCCACAAGAATAACGTTTTTCTCGTTCAGAATCCATCTTATGCGCACACAGCGTGTGTAAAGCATCACCACGAAAAAATTTCTAGTGCACACAGCATACCTGTGGACTATCTACCTGTGTGCAGCGGAAAAAATTCTCAACTCCTTTTATGTTCACAATGCGAGGCAAACTAATTTTGGAATTTACGCGCGAGCGACTGACGGGCCATATTATGTCTCATCCGCTGTCCGCTGCGCTCCGCTTCGCTCGCGAATGGACATGATAGTCATCATCAGTTAATAGTTCAATAGCAAGTACACTGCTATTGACATTGAGCTTGATTAGTGTGCCCGGAGTTCAACAACAAACGTCCTCAAATATACTGACTCCTGACGGCTTGTTGAATTTCAAAAAAACTCTACACAACTCGATCCTCACACCGGTTTGAATAACACGAAAACGTCATTCATTTCAAGCACGCCACAATCGGCCAAACTGGTGTTCGTGTCGCGACATTACGCGAAGCAACGTCACATAACATCCACCTGACTATTGCGAGAAAGTCGCACTGTCCAGCACCTGCTGCAGTTGCATGTTCTTCGTCAGCGTCTCCTCCAACATCAACTGTAGTCTGCCATTCATCTCGCGAATGTCGCCAGCCGAGAGATCGATCTTCATCAAATCCACCATTCGGCGGAGGCCGGGCGGGAGTCGATGCTCGAGTTTTGGCGAATGCGTCGATGCGTCGTTGGTGACGCCGTTTTGGAAGGGCGTATGAAGCGCTGCGAACGAACACTTGCATGGAAACGGGCATTACTGATTTGTGAAATGCAACATCTAACCGGAGGTCATCAAATGATAATCTGCGGATCATCTCTTTTGTTAGTTTTGCGACTCAATGTTCAGATGTTGAGAAAGGAAACTCGTTTCCTTTCTTTTGTTACTATGACAAATCAAAATTGTTTATTTGACCATCCTGTCGCGTTATTGAATTGTCCGTCAACATTGAAATCAATTCTTTAATTATACCGTCATCAAGTCGCAAAACTGTAAAAAAAGATGATACCGAAACCGAATTCAGTCGGCGCAAACGATCGCTTTATTGGGAATGATCAAGGAAACTGCACCAACCAGTGTGGTCGACGATATACTGCTCAATCACTGCTGATTTCTGCGCCAGTTCCCCGTTCAATCCAGTCATTTTGTCTTCGAGCATTCGAATCTGAGAACGTTTTCAGGAATTGTCTAGTTTTAGTGTCATGAACATTATGGGCATCATCAAAAAAGCTAACCTCCCACCAAAACCAACCGTTTCAATTAAATCGCATTTCTCCTTTTGCAGACTCGTAACTTTGGCGATCAGTTGAACGGTGTCCGTCTCCAAGACTTCAATCGAAGACACGCTCTCATTACCGTCATTCAAGTCAGAGGTCTACAAGAAAAACGTTGAAATTAATAGTCGATTATCGAAAGAATATGAATCACTTTTAGGCAAGTTTTTAGCCAGGGTTAACCCGGGAAAGCGTTCAGAACACGCCGTCAAAGAAGGGCGCCCACAGAATTTTTTTATAAATTTGCTCTGCTCAAACCCTTTCCGAAGATGTCTAAGGCACAACCACTAAGGCCACAAGGATGACACAAGAATATCAACATTGCGGGGGGCTATTGGAATGCAGTTTGACGAGAAATCACGCAAACGAAAAACTGTCTGAGGTTCAAATTTCCCCCGTCTACACCTTGAGACACCACTCGCACAAAAACAACAACGGGACGATCGGCCGCCAATCTATTGCGAGTGTCGATTTCACAGCAGCTGCAGATTACCCACACTACACACTGCACGCAAACACACAGGCACACAACTGCGATAGTACACTGGCACAAGCTTTGGTGTTTCCGATTGGTGCGGTGAGAGAAACAGCCCTACTATCCTGTCCCCCGCACCCCCCCCCCCTGTGCAACCGACCTTCTGCGAATTAACGGGCGAATTTCGCTCGCGCAGCGGGCGTCCGTTGTTGCTGCTCGGAGCGACCAGTTGCCACGAGCAAACGCTACTGAAACAAAAGTGAAACACAATCAACAGTATCCGAACATCTCGAATTCTTGTGGCAGATACGATTGGCAGGCAACGCATTGATGAAACTCAACGAATCGATCGTTTTACTGATTTTGGCGGGTTGATGGCAAAAAAAACGAATATCATCGTCGTTTAGTGTTCATGATCGCATTTACACGCCAGTCTGCATCCAACTTACCCAGCGTCATTGTTCACTGTTTTCTTGCTCGAGCATTCTTCACCACGGACTTCTTCAAACGAGGCTGCAGAAAAACAACAAAAATCACCGAAAACGTATCTAGATATGTGTGCAGCGTGTTTCGCAACGGTGACGAAAACATTGATCATTCATACTAATCAAACTCAAGTAAACAACTTTCAGAATTCAGATATTCGCTCATGGAATGGATTAGGGTTTAAAACCATCCATTCCGTTAGATCCCACCGCAATTTGATGTTTTGGGCTGTGAAATAAAGAATCTGAATCTGAATCTGAAAAATCAAAGAGAAAAAGAGCAAAAGGATAAAAAAGAAAAATTAAAGATAATTAAAAAAAAACCCACGCCACCTGGTGACAAATGTCGATCACCCAAAGCCGGTTCCACGAGCACTCCATTATTGCCCGTGATCGTCAGCTCTCGTAATTTCGCCTCCAATTTATCAGCGCGCGATTTCTCTAGTAGCGCTTGCCGTTTGATGTCTTTCATCTGGGTGACAGTTTTCTCAGTGTGAAACGCGAAACTGTTTGGCAACAGCAGAGTTTAGCGAAATCTCGTCTTTATGCCAGAACTTGTCACACCGCACTAAAAACTGCTCGCAATCAGCGAGTAAACTACACAAAGCAGTGGGTTCGATAACAGTGGAACAAGTTGCACGTGTCTCAACGGGCGGCCACAAACCAACGGAAGCAAAAAAGCACCGCGTTCAGTTTCGTTCGTCCAAACGTTTAGAAATCTGCAGCAGTACACAACAGAAATTAAAACAAACGCTTACCATCGCCCGGTGCTTCCTGTCGACAATTTTCAGCTCTTCCGCTTTATCGTCGAGTTCCTGAAGTTGAAACAAAACGAAGCTGAAACATCTGATCTCTGCATGTCGGTCTGGCTAATATCGGAAGCAGAGCGGGGCTGCTCAATGACGTGGCTCACTCACTCGAGCTTACTTTCAAACAAAAGTTGGCTTATTTTGACACGCATTGCCCTGATCCACAACAAAAAATCTTTTACGGGCGGGGTACACGGAACACGACGTTTTAATTCACTTACCCTTGCATGAACCTCGGTTTGTTTGGCGAGTTCCCCCTTCAAGGTCTCCTGTTCTTTTGCAAACTGTTCCAATTTCAGTTTCATAGCGTCCGTTTCAGCTGCTGTTTGTTCGTTTTCCGTTTTCAATTCACTGATGGTCCGCTCCAGTTGAGTGCGCTCCGTTTCGAATTGGTGCTGAAAACAAACGAAACATAAAAAAGCAAAACATCGTGCAGTGAAGTACAGTCCATCTGGAAAATATATGCAACATGACGCGAACATGACGTGATGACCAACCAATCAGCGCTGAGAACACCTCATGATTAACCAATCAGCGCTGAGAGTTGCTATGACCAACCAATCAGGTAGTTGCATGTATTAGCGAGATTAACTGCAGGTAAGATCAAACGAACAGAACGAGCAACGGCCGTTTAGCAATTGAAGTCCACTTGATCGATCAAAACAACCAACGAACCAACCAGCTGGCTCCGATTTCAAAAGCAAACCAGCCACTCACCACCAATTGCTGCGCATTGCATTGCAAGTCGGCACATCTGTCCTGCGATGTCTGCAGCTCCAAGCGTGCCGCTTCCAAATCGTTTGTCACTTCTTGCAATCGGGCAGTATTTTGCTGAAAATTCCGCTTCGCATTTGAAGTTGATCAAAAACTTTGACTGATCGACTTAACAGCGAACAGCTGCAGCGACTGTGAACATGCAAATATTGCGATAACACGTGAACACGTTTGGATGTGGCTGTTGCATGCAAACAGAGACAAACCAAAGTGCTAGACATCACGATCTTTTTTCCCAGTCCCGAGTGCGAGAAATCCAGAGCGAAAACCTGAATCTCACCTGTGAATCGGAAAGCTGCGAGCGCAATTTCTCCAATTCCCCGTCGTGCTCTTTCGTCAGCGCTGCGATCGCTCGACCGTGCTCAGCCTTGAGCGACTCCACGTGCGCCGCCATCTCATCCATCAGTTGTTTTCGTTTCTCGGCATTCTGCAAAACCGAAATTCAAATTTCAAATTTCAATTGAAATCAAATTTCAAAGCAAGACAAACAACAGAAACTGTAAGTAAAACAGTCACAAATTCGAGAAATCTAGCCAGATCCACAGAAAAATTTCTTCAGCCAGCGGGCAAAAAATTCTGACGAAAAACAAAAACAAAAATGTTGACAACGATGCAAACAAACCGAATGTGAGGTGTTCATTTCGGCCTGTACACTGCGCACTTCCTGTTGTGCCTCTTTCAACTGCGCCGATAGCAGATCGTTAGCGCTGTTTGTTTCCTGCGCACCAGAAAACAGCGTCAACAAGACAGTAACTTCATTGCAAAAAAATCACAGCGTTTCTTGCACGGAGATGGAACGTTCGGATTCGCTGTGTTTCTGGCAAAAAGCCAATGAATCGAAATAGGGCTTTGGGCTCTGAGATCACTGTTGGCGTCAAAGGATAGGCAGGGGATAATTGACAAAAAGCGAACAAGTGAGATCCAGTGATCCACCAAAAACGCGCAACCGCAACAAACCTGCAGCCGGATCTGCAAGGCGTCGAACTCGTCACGAGCTTTCTCCAATTCCATTCGCACGGATTGCAACGCTTCATCCAGTGAGAGCTTCTCGGCCGCCCAGCAGCGTTTTGCGTCCTCAAACTGAAATTTGAATAAAAAAACAATAAATCAATCAGTAATAACGGTTCGCGGAAGCGGGTTTTTCTGAAAACGGAAAAGCATCGAAAATGCAAAGTACTGATCAATCAGCTCTGACGTCTGCAAAACAAACGTCCTGGTGTGGAGATCGTGCAATCTGTTTATAACACAACACAGCGGTGTTGCACAGTCACAAAAAACACACATGCTATTATGTGCGAACGTGGGTCTGTGCGTTCGTGAGCGTTTCATAAGCGAATGAGTTTCCCTTGCCAGTAGACTACGACGTTCGTCTAATCGTCTTACTTCTCTGCTCGTCAGTTTCCATGCGGCAATTTCCTCAGCCATCTGTTTCAGTTCGTTGTCTTTCCGAGCGCCCATTTCCTCCAGTGATCGTTTGTATTCCTGATACTGGCGCTCCTTCTCGTTGCTCAGGTGGACGTAACTGAAATGAAACAGCCAAATGTGAATTTGCGCTTGAGCTGCAGTGCATTTGAATTTTTTCCTGAGACGAGCCACCAGAATTGTTTTAATGCTATTTGTAAAGTAAAAAAGATCAGCATTAATTTATTAATCTTTTCTTTTGGTCCCGAGACTCAATGCGCGCATAGATAGGTAAACACGTTTCATGCATGACGCGGGAATTCAAAATTGGCAAAGTGATCCATAAATAGGGCCGAGTCACTTCGACGATTTTGAATTGCCACATGAGGATTGAAACTAGTTTTCTTTTCACATGTGCAAACGCATTGAGTCACAGAACCTGAAAAACTGATATTTTAAAAATTAGTTCGTAGTTTTGCTCAAACCGAAAACGGTTGAAAAAAACACAAATCACAACGTCTGCACGATCATCGACCAGGCCCAACCTTTCTTGTTTCTTTCGATATTTTTCCGTAATCCCAACCAGTTCCTCGGTTTTACCGTTGATCTGCTTCTGCAAAATCAACAAAGGAATGTAATTCGGTCATTACGAAAGGTCAAAAAAAGAATACACGTCCAACCTTCAGTTCCACAGCCTCTTCGCGTAGCTGTCTAATCACATTTGTGTGCTGAGCAGTGGCAGAAGAGAGTTCAGCTAAAGCAGTTTTTTTAGTATTAAAAGAGTACGGCATTTCAGTGTGCAAGATTATCAAAGCTTATCAGATGTGCGAAATTTTCAGAGCACATCAGAGAAAATATTGTCAGACTTTCTAAAAAATCGAAATTTTCGCCTTTTCGGAAGAAACGAAATTTTTTTAACAACCCCAGTGTCATATGAGTCAGTTTTAGTCGCTCTTGAATTACAGGGTCTGGTTCCTGCCCCCGTTTTTTTTCCGTAAAAACAACAACCGATTTTTCGACCGATTTTTTTTGCCAGCCCTATTTTAGACAAATTACTGTGCTGGCCAGAGGGACATCAAAGATTCAGTTACTGATTGGCTGTTCAGTATAAGTCGGTCAACAAACAGCCAATCAGCTGGCCGTGTGATGTTGTGTGCTTCAATCAAACCTTTGACTCTTTCATGCTCTGTCTGTAAGTTCGCCAATTCTAATTTGGTGCTTTCAGCTTTTTCCTCAGCAGCCGACTTGGCTGATTGCAGCTCCTCGATTTGGGTGCTTGATTCTGAAGGAAAATTTGGTTATCGAAAACGTCGCGTCTGTAGCGCAGGTCTATGGCTTTCGTCTACCGTTCTGTAGGTGGAAAGTTCGAACCCCGCTGCGGACAAGACACACAATGGAGATACTAAAGTGGCCAACAACATGGTCACTCCCTCCAGAGCCGAGGGTAAATTGGGCTCGGGCAGTATTGCCAGTTTCCGCCGGAGTTTGGTACCTTACGGTTTTCGGAACCAGTGCGTGAACAAAAAAAACACAGTTATCATCAAGATAAAAAACTCTGATCTGAAGACTGTGCGCTTTCGTTTCAGGCGTCATTTTAGCCAGCACACAGCGTACACACGTACCCACAAACACACCGGCACATACGCTGCCACGCGCGCAGGACGTTTACAGCATTTGTGCCAGTGTGTTTGTGTGAGAGTGCGCAGCTGCAGACTAGAACCACGTGCACAGCCGTCAGACGCGGGCTTTATGCAAATATGCTTCGTTCGCAATACTCACCATCCAGCTGATTCTCCAATGCAGTTATTCTGGCGAGCATGGGAGCAAACTCGTTTGATGGAGTGGAAACAGCAGATTGATAGGGACTGTTACCGGCAGTCGATAGTTGCTTCTCAAGATCACAGCTTCGATTGACGACCTGATTTTTTTCAAAATAAAAAAAATAATCATGCGGATGCGCGAGCGAGCGTCAGCGAGCGGACAGCGCATCACGCATTATATGAGCCGTTATCCTCTCGCGCGCGTTTTTCAAATTTGCTCGCTTCCTCCAGCGAGCATAGTATAAGCCACAAACTTGGTTCTGTGCACACGAAACGAACACCCAAAGTTGTGCTTGGAGCCGCGAAAAATTTTTTATCCGACTACTTTTCATACGCTGTAGACACGAAAAACCTATTCTGAAAACAGTGTTACTTATTTTTCTATCTCTTTTTTTTCCGGTATGTCATCAACATGTGTTCGCGCTTTCAGTTTTTACCTGCGACACGTTCACAGTCTAGCAAGAATGTTTCCTGGGGTAATTTCATCCGTAGATTTGGAAAAATGGGTTAATTTTTTGCCCCGACCACTTTTTTGGGTAAAAATTTGGGCATTTTTAAAAGTTCGCAGCGTTTTCACCGGGTTTCAAGTGTTCGCCCTTTCAATTTTTAGCTGGGACACTTTCACAGTTGAAGAAAAATGTTTCCTAGGGTAATTTCATCCGTAGATTTGGAAAAATAAGTTAATTTTTTGCCCCGACCCTTTTTTGGGGTAAAAATTGGGCTTTTTGAAAGTTCGCAGGGTTGTCACCTGGTTTTAAGTGTTCGCCCTTTCAATTTTTAGCTGGGACACTTTCACAGTTGAACAAGAATTTTTCCTCGGGT
>JASANC010003968.1:0-10257 GCA_030248135.1 Theristus sp. LFF4_11
TTTTTTGCTGAGTGAGTTAAGCCATGATCTACAGTCATTCAGCTTGTTCAACCTGACTACAGCATATTTTTTAAACCTGTCCCTTTTGGCAAACTACAGAGCCCGCGAAATTTTGAATTAAAATAGAATAAACAGGAATTGGCTTTGGTCATGGAACCATCAAGGCCCCATTTGAGGCGAAATATGCCCCTCTTCTAGACTGGTCTCGTTCTTTCTTTTTTCGCGGGCTCTGTATTTTTTTAAAGGTAACTGGTTAAAAAAACACACTGCATAACTTGCTGAATACTGACAAACTTTCAATTGACAAAATTTACTTTTTGAAAAAAATGTGCACTGAGAAAAGGCTCCAATGGTCGAACGGGGAGGTCGTCAATGGAAGCAGAAGATTCCCAGCAAAACTTGCCCATGTTCGTGTACTTGTCATTGGTTTGGTCAACATACAGGGTGAACCAAAAAAAAAGGTTCCAATTCTAAACTGGCGTGTGCTGAGGTGTTTAGAGCTGAAAATTGGAACACTATTAGAAAACAGTTGGAGGTTTTTCTGACTATTTTTTTCACGGTATGTTGCCCCTATCACTCACTGAAAAACATGGAAAATCGACAAAATGTGGTGAAATAAAGAGGGTTGATTTAGCTGAAACAAGAACCTCATGGCTTAAAACTTGGAACACTGTTAGAACACTTTGAGAATTTTTTGTGATCAAATTTTGCTTGGTTTACTCGTTTCTGTTCATTTTTTACAGTGCAATTTTCAAAAAATAGCGATTTTTGACGAAAAACAACGTTCATTCATTATCTCACTGTTTATCATTGCTCATAAACGGACTTCCGAACTAATGTATCGCCATGCGGGGCAAAATTGAATTTTGTACAAATTGCCGAACCACTATGGAAAAGTTATTCGCATGTTTCGACCAATTGGCACACCAGACTCGCTTCTCTGCCGTCCACTTAACCATGATGGCAGCAACGACTGAAAATGGAATTGCATCTTTCACTGCAGAAAATAACCAGTCTGCTATGGTGAAAAATATTGTATCAGAGTGGCAAATTGTGTGAATTAAAAAAAGAAAAACAGTTTGCACCTGGAAAGATAAATTCGCATCTGTTCTGGGCAGAACCGCTCACGCACGCTCAGACTCGAAGTGAAACATCAGGTTGATCAATGACTGTTTAAATGCCATTCAGCATTCGGCATTTCCAAGCTACTGTGTGTGCATATTGTTTTTTCATCTTTTTTTTGAGTTGTGAACACTCAGGTTGTCACCAACGTTCATCATTTAGTCTTTGTTACAGCTAAATTAACCCTCTGCATTTCACCACATTTGTCGATTTTTCATGTTTTTCAGATATTCTGCTGTAGTGAGTGATAGGGGCAACATACCGTGAAAAAAAACATAGTCAGAAAAACCTCCAACTGTTTTCTAATAGTGTTCCAATTTTCAGCTCTAAACACCTCAGCACACGCCAGTGAGAGCATTTTAGAATTGGAACCTTTTTTTGGTTCACCCTGTACATGCACTTTGTCACTCACTAACAGCAAACAAACTCAACAAGTTACTCGACAAAAGACAATTAGAAAATATTCCATAATTTTTCGCAATAATCATTTTATCTTTAACACTGTGCTCCATTTTCATACACTCCAGCGAATGAACAGTGGTGCGCGCAGAGTCACTGGTTTGGAAACTGATTTTCCTCGTGCATATGCCTGACACTTAGAATGTATCGAATAAAATCAATCAATCAGTCAATCAACCAACCAATCAATCAATCAATCAATCAATCAACCAACCAATCAATCAATCAATCAGTCAATCAACCAACCAATCAATCAATCAATCAATCAATCAACCAACCAATCAATCAATCAATCAATCAATCAATCAATCAATCAATCAATCAATCAATCAACAAATCCATCCAGTCACGCGCACCTCGCCGCCAACAACGGCCAGCTGGTGCTGCACGTGTCGCGCGTCCTCGACCAGGCGCCCGGTCGCGACCGCCTGATCGTGCAGTACGTCGAGGACGCCGTCGGCAAGCGGCCGAGGGCGGTGTTTCAAAAGTTGAAAAAACTGGCGACCGCAACTCCGCCGGCGACTGGAGACGACGACCAGCGAGACTGCAATGCGTCAATGGAAGGCGCTGGAAATCGAGACAATCATGCGACGTCGAGTCCTCCGATCGACACGACCACCGCCGCGTCCGCAATTTCCACCGCAAACGAACCATCGGAGGCGACGCCGAAAATGGGCAAGGTGAAGATCACGTTGATCGCGACAGACGCGAGCGCCAACGACAGTCAGGCGACCAGTATGAACAATGAGATGAATGAGATGGCGGACGAGCCGATGATGGAGTGATCGAGGGGGTCGTTGAGGAGTTTTTATTACCGTAAAATCGTGCATATAAGGTTTGTCCCACCCCCGCTTATAAGACGCACACCCAAAAAGTGGGCGGAGTGTCACACGGCGGGAAAATGAATAAAAAAAATTAAATTTTTGACTTGCTCAAAATCCCACCCCATTTATAAGGCCCGGAATTCCTAATCTTCGCTTTATAAGACCTCCTCCTACTTATAAGATTGTCAGTGGTCACTTGTCACACAAAATTCCACTTTTTTCAGAATTTTTTGATTTTAAAATTTATATACAGTCTATCTCGCTAATATATGCAACTAGCTGATTGGTTGGTCATAGCAATTCTCAGCGCTGATTGATTAATCATAAGCAGTTCTCAGCGCTGATTGGTTGGTCATCACGTCATGTTCGCGTCATGTTGCATATGTTTTTCAGATGGACTGTAACGAGTCCTTATATGGACGACTTTACGGTATTATTGTCCTTTCTTTTTGGTTCTCTGCGACTATCGAATGCGCGCATAGATATGGTGAAAGAACAGTTTCATGCGTGACGCGGGAATTCAAAATCGGGGAAGTGACCCGTGTCCCTGAGATACGTCGAGTCATCAGAGCCATTTTGCATTGCCGCCTCAAGCATGAAGCAACTTTTCTGTCGACGCGTTGGGAAACGCATTGAGTCGCGGCACCAAACAGTTAGATTATACAGTTGAACTCTAAAATTATGGGGAATCAGCTGAGTCTTTGGAGATCACGTGGTGTGCATCCTTTATGTGCACAAACTAATTGCTGTGCATGCAGGCGGAGTTTGGTTTGCACAGAGAATATGCATCACGTGATCACCAACCAATCAGCTGATTCCCTATAGTTTAGAATTCGACTACTGTTCGCAATAAGAAACTAAACTACCGCAAAGTCGTGGCCAGAGGAGTCTATGTGGAAACCCAAACTGAAAATGAACAAAGAAGAAATGTATTGTTTCAACGGGTCTGCTGATTTACAAACGGGATTCATAACCGGAAAAGTGTTTTTTTCGTTTATAAATAAACGAAGTTTTCAAGCTGAACAAACCTTTCAAAAAAACCAAAAAAAGTGTTTCTGCCATTGGCAACTCTTCTAACGCGATTTTACGGTTTGGATAGTCAACACACAGACAGTACCACACCGCACGTTTTCGGTGTAGGTTTTTTGATAATGTCCACTTTTAACCAAATTTAGTCAACTTTTGTAATAACAATGTGATTGATGTTTATTGATACTTGCGTTTGTATCTGGTTTTTAATGTACATTGTATGTATGTTGTTCTCGAAGTTGACGGGTCAGTGCTACAGATAGAAAAAAAATAGCAAAAAAGGTTGCAATTGTTTAACGAAACCGGATATACTTGGCAACGGCGCCATTTTTCCTTCATTGTATGGCTTCGTGTTTTTTGAAGATTTAGGTATAAGTGCCAAAAGCCTACGTGCAACATTTTCCCCAGTTTGAAGGCACAAAATTCTCACAGTTGGCGATGTTGAATGTTTATGAACAATTTCTACGGAACGTCGTTGATTGTGTCGTTGCGTGACAAACAGAACCACGGCACATGGCTGCAGCATAGTTGTTCTAGGGGGGGCCTGGGGGGGGCCGGGCCCCCCCCCCAAAAAAATTTTCGAATCTATCTCTATCAGAAAGGTTTTTTCGGCTCAGCTATTATCTATCTAAAAAAAATTTTCAGCCAG
This sequence comes from Theristus sp. LFF4_11, assembly GCA_030248135.1. Classification (NCBI taxonomy): domain Eukaryota; kingdom Metazoa; phylum Nematoda; class Chromadorea; order Monhysterida; family Xyalidae; genus Theristus; species Theristus sp. LFF4_11. The sequence continues at coordinate 4,084 of JASANC010003968.1, forward strand.
CTATCTATCTGAAAATGTAAGTCTTCCAAGACATAAAGTGAGTCAATTTTTGACCAAAATTGACCATTTTTGCTTGAAATTCTTAAAAATTTCGCTAATTTTAGTTAAAATATGCGTTTATACTTGATTTTTGAAATGTTTTAAGCTTTATTTAGCTGTTTTTATAGCTTTTTAGCGTTTTAGCTATCTATCTATCTAATTTCAAAATTTTGACCGGCCGCCCCCCCCCAAAGTCACATGGCCCCCCCCGCGGCCCCCCCCAAAATTTTCCAGCTATCTATCTATCTGGAAAATTTGCTCCAGCTATCTATATCGGCCCCCCCAAACCCCCGGCTCTGGAACAACTATGGGCTGCAGCGGCAGAATTTGTCACGGCCTTACGCCGCACGAATCAGGAGAAAACGGAAAGCTGATTCTGACGTTTCTAATTCTTAAGAGCTCCATTTTTTATTGTTAGGGTGCAGAGAAAAACACATGCAATCCATGAATATACAACTCCCTGAAAATTCTCAAAAAAAGCAATCCGTCCGATCCAAACCAATAGAATTATAGAATCGTTAATCAAATGCAATGCAATACAAATCCCTGCAAATTCTCAAAAATCTTTGTTTGTTGGGCTGGCTGGTGGTTCGTTGGTTCACTCAAGGTTCTCAAAATTGTCGATCTCGATTTCGCTTTTTTGTTTTCATCGCACGTTTTAAGCAAGCGCAAGCCGCGCCCAATTTTAAAGGGTTCCACTTAGGGTTGTTAAAAAAACAAAAATCGTCATTTTCAGGGGTCGAGCCAGATTTTTGGCGAATCCGAGGGGGGGGTCCGCCCAAAGTTGGGGGGGGGGTAGTCCCGGGGGGGGGGGGGGTCGACTTGGTTGGGGGGGGGCTCCCGAGTGAGACCGAAAATTCTAGGGGGTGGGGTCCGAGCGAGACCGAAAATTCTAGGGGGGGGGGGTCGGACCAAAATTTTTTCTTGACGATGACATTGTCTGGGCAAAAAATGGCTAGTAGGGGTCGATTTGGTTGGGGGGGGGGGGGTGGGTTCCCGAGAGAGACCGAAAATTCTAGGGGGGGGGGGGGGGGTCGGACCAAAAGTTGTTGAATAAAAGTGCTAGAAACCACAGCATCCAGTCAAGGCCTCTCTCTAGTCTCTAGTCATACATTTTGCTTTGATTTTCGTTCGGGTCGGGACATCTGAAAGCTACACGAACGAGACACGCTGCACGGGTGAGACTTGATATTGAAGTACAGTATTGAAAAAATTGACGTACAAAGTGGTAAATGTATAACAAAGTGGTACGTATACAAAAAAACATACAATATATATTGAGATACAAACATGCATATAATATAGATACCTACAAATGAGAGAAATATAGAGATATACAAGAGAAAATGTCTCCATCGAAAGTCAAAATCAAAGGGGGGGTGGTCAGACGGTCAGGATTTGGTGGGGGGGGGGGGGGGGGTTTGGAAGGTCGAAATCTGGGGGGGGGGGGGGGGGGGGTCTGGCCCCCCCAAATTCGAGCGGGGAGGGGGTATTTTGTCCAATTTTTGGGGGGGGGGGGGTGCCCGGGGGGGGGGGGGGGGGGGTGTCGACTTGGTTGGGGGGGGGGGTACCCCCCCCCCCCCCCCCCCTCCCATCTCGACCCCTGGTCATTTTTGTTTTTGTTTTTAAAAGAAAATTTTGTTTTTTAAATTTCAAAAATCAAAGTTGTGCTAAATCAATCAGGGAGTCCGAAGAACCACATATGATATGCAAGCGCCTCCCGTCCCGAATGACTCCCGTATGGCGGAACTTTGCAGATTTTGTTTTGGTGACCTCAATTACCCCTTTTCCAAACCGTCACCATGCCTCTTCTTGTGTTTTGACCTCCAAAACGTCACTAATTGTCCCCAGCTAAACTAATGCTAAAGTGAAGACAAACATACCGCCTTGAAATTCGATCAATTCTTCTGATGGTGTCGCGACGACACGACACGAAGCAGCAAGCAACCAGACAACGTAGCGCTTGCAAACGGAGCAGCGAGCACAATCGGACGCTCTGCGAGGCATAGTTGTTCCAGAGCAGTACCGTGGGCCCAAACAAATTTTCGAAGGGGGGGGGGGGGGGGGGTGGTTATGGTCGGGGGGGGGGGGGGGGGGTGCCGACCAAAAAGTGAGGGGGGGGGGTCCAACCGCTGGCGCTTCTTTTTTAAAACGCACGCGCACGCGGCATCGGCATGCTCATGCTCATGATCCACTAGCGCGCCTGCACACGCTCCGGCCTCAACAAAAACTTGTTAAAAAACGCAATTGTTCTGACATATTTCTTTCTGAAAAGGCTTGGCTTAGGTTAGGATTAGGTTAGGATCATGTTAGACTTAGTATTATGCTTCAGGATCAGGATTAGAATAAGGTCCGTTTAAACAATGTCCAACAACAAGCGTGTCGGTTTTTTTAGAAAAGAAGGGCAGCCGGTCCAACCTATGGTAACGTGGGACCCCCCCCCAGGGGGGTCCCATGGGGGGGGGGGGTGCATTTTTTCAAAATTTTCGGGGGGGGGGGGGGGTCCACCCCCCACCCCCCCATGAAATTTTTTCGCTTAAATTTTAAAGGAAAAACGCTAAATTTAGCTGCAAAATCTTTGAAATTACAATGAAGATGGTCAACTGTCAAGTTATCATATATTCAGCTTATATTATAGACTTTATAGACAAAAAATCATGATTTTCGAAAAAAAATTTAGGGTGTGCAGAAAATTTTGGGTGGGGGGGGGGTCTCCGCCAGACAAAATTTCATGGGGGGGTGTGGGGGGGGTGTCGGCCAAATTTTCGAGGGGGGGGTCCGATGGGGGGGGGGGTGCCCGGTTTTAGGGGGGGGGGTGGCCCGGTGCCCCCCCACCCCCCCCCACCCGACGGTCTCTGGCAGTACCGTGGGCCCAAAAAAAAATTTCGGGGGGGGGGTTATGGTACCGGGGAGGGGGGGGGGTGCCGACCAAAAAGTGAGGGGGGGGTCCAACCTATGGTAACGTGGGACCCCCCCCCGTCCCATGGGGTAGTGCATTTTTTCAAAATTTTCTGTGGGGGGGGGTCCACCCCCCCCCACCCCCCCAAGATAAATTTTAGCATAAAATTTTAAGGAAAAAAGCTAAATTTTTATGCAAAAAAGTTGAAATTAAAAAGAAGATGGTCAAGTTATGATATATTCAGCTTATATTATTGACTTTATAGACAAAAAATCATGATTTTCGAAAAAATTTTAGGGTGTGCAGAAAATTTTGGGAGGGGGGGTGTCCGCCAGACAAAATTTCATGGGGGGGGGGGGGCGGGGGGGGGGGGTGTCGGCCAAATTTTCGAGGGGGGGGGTACGATGGGGGGGGTGCCAGGTTTTAGGGGTGGCACGGTGCCGCCCCCCCCCCCCCCACCAGCGGTCTCGGGTGCTCTGGGGGGGTGTACCCCCCCACCCCCCCGCCCACGGTACCGTCCTGCGCCTAGCGGGTCCCCTCACCCCCGCCCACGGTACCGTTCCAGAGCCGAGGGGTTGGGGGCTACGATAGATAGCTTGAGCAAATTTTCTAGTTAGATAGATAGCTGGAAAATTTTGGGGGCGCCGCGGGCCATGTGATTTGGAGTGGTCAAAATTTTTGAAATTTGATAGATAGATAGCTAAAACGCTAAAAGCTGTAAAAAATAGCAAATAATGCTAAAAATAAACTAAAAATCAAAGTGTAGAAATGCGTTTTATCCAAAACTTCAGCGAAATTTTCAAGAATTATGAGCAAAATAAGTCAATTTTGGGTCAAAAATTGACTCTTTTTATGTCTTTTCGAAGACAAATTTTTTTAGATATAGCTGGCTGTTAAAATTTTTTTTATAGATAATAGGCCGAGCCAAAAACCTGTCTGATAGAGATAGATTCGAAAATTTTTGCCGGGTCTCTCAGGCCCCCCCCCCCCCCAAGAATCAAATTATACAGAGGCGAATCGCCTACCCGCATCGGAAATGGTAGGCCAAGCTTGGGACGTTCAAAATTTCATCGCAGATGTTGTCGGGGCCTCAAAATCAGTCGGTAAAACGGTCCAAAAATCGACTGTTGTAGGTTTTACGAGGTACAATCAAAGAAAATTTTTGTTGAACTTTCGAAAAATTGTGCCAAAAATTGAGGTTTTCAGAGCATATTAGAGGAAAATTTTTCGAATTTTTTTTTAAATCGGCATTTTTGTTTTTTTTTAATCACTTTAAAAAAAAATTTTCATTTTTGTTTAACAATCCCTAGTCCCACTCCCCCCCACCCAGTTCTCCGTGTCGAGTTCTCCGTGTTCGAAGAAAAATTTCGTTTCTTCGTTCAGGTATTGGTGCTGCTTGATCTTTTTGACTGTGAATTTGTAAGCTTGCGAAAAAACCCAAACAAAAATGCCGACGGGAGAGCCGAAAACGCATGCTGCACGGAATAAACCGATCGCTCCCGGGCTGGATGCGTTTCTCGCGGGCGCGCATGCTCTACAAACGCGGCGTTTGGGCTCGCAAGAAGACGCAGGTTGGTTTTTTTACATTTTTCTGTCTCAAACGCTCGCTTTTTCTTTGGTCTTTAATGATTTTTCGTTGCTTTCATCGGTCAAACAAGTGTTTCAATGTTCAATCAATGTTTTTTTTTTGATTTTTGACACGTTTTTGGCAATCCCTGTTTAGTTCGATGAAATGTGGTGTGTTGGTCTGATTTCAGGTTGCGAGAAAAAGCCGAAACTGCCGCCGGAGAAATACGTGACGAAGAAGATTGGCGGCGATAAAAACGGTGGCGAACGAAAAGTGCTCATTGTGAAACCGGTTGGTGGTATTTCGTGTTTTTCAGACAATTTTGATTGTTGGTCAAAATTGTAAAATTTCGCCTTTCTGCGTGTCTCAGCGTTTTCTGCTGAGGTGGTCAGAGAAATATCGGTTTCGTGCAGGCAGACTCAATCTAATACAGTATGCACCAAGCTGATTGACTCAGCCGATAGGGCATTCTGCAGGGCATTGCTGTGGAGGCAGAGTCTTCCTGTACAGAAATACACACAGTACAACAAAAAATTGGCGCAGCACCAAACAACCCGTTTAATCGTCCGAGCCGCGGCAGCGACCTCTGCAATATTCATTCAGAAAGTTCATTGCAAAAAAATTTCGAAATTTCAATTGGCCATGACTAGGATGGATCCGGCAAATTTGCCGGAATCCGCCGGATCCGGCAAAAGCCCATTCCGGCCGGGCCGGATCCGGCAAAAATTGCCGGAATCCGACTCGGAATGGCCTTTTTTATGTCTAAAACATCTACGCACATTTCGTCGCTTCTTCATCACATTTTCAGCATAAAACAGCACAGACACAGAAACAAAGTCAGCAAGACACAGCACATGAACAACCAAAAATTATAACAACAACACGACAAAATTCACATCGCATAGGGATAATCAAGTGCTGGCAACACTCCATTCAGAAACATGACCTTTTCGGCGTTTCTTGAGTTGACAGACGAGATCGGCTGTACACAAACACCTGCCTGGCTTCAGAGAACATTCGTTCGCTTGCCACGGTTGTTGGTAGCGGTGCCAGGTGATTCGCGCGCGATTGTCGATAGTTTGGGGTATTTAGACGAGTTCAGCCGCCAAAAGTCTAGCATGAGATCACTTTTGTCCGGTTCGTCGATAAATTATCCGACTCGTACATATTCATTTCGCCGCGCAGTTCGTCATCAAGACTGGATTCGCCTGACGGGTTGCGCGGTCGCGCAGCGTGAAACTCAATGCCTCCGTAGAGGCCAGTCGATTTCTTTTTTGGTTCGGGCTCGCGTTCACTTTCGTCATCGTCGTTGTTCGCGATTTCGGATATATCGTCGCAGTTTGTGGGCGTCTCCGGTCGTTTCAAGATTTTCTTTGCAATGAAGTAGTTCACAACGAATCGCACCTCCATTTTTTGAAGACGACTGCAGTATTCTTGAATCGCGGATCAACGTACGTGGCCATGATGTTGGATTCGTTGCGGAAAAGCGCACGGAAGCGTGTGTCGTTGCTGACTTTGTTTCTGTGTCTGTGCTGTTTTATGCTGAAAATTTGATGAAGAAGCGACGAAATGTGCGTAGATGTTTTTTAGACATAAAAGGCTATTCCGGTCCGATTTCCGGCAATTTTTGCCGGATCCGGCCCGGCCGGAATGGGCTTTTGCCGGATCC